>QBDW01005907.1:0-11695 GCA_003261595.1 Maconellicoccus hirsutus | reverse complement strand
AATCTCTTTTTGTTGCAGAATACTAAACAGTTGATGTTTGGTCTCAACAAAAGGTGCTTGGAGTATGACTTTCAAAAAAAGACTGTATTTGTTTCGGGCTGTAATTCAAAATTACGAACGCAAAGGTGGCATATAAATTACATAAATGAAGAAGCTTTGGCTAAGTGGGAAAAAACAATACCATTATAAAATGCAAAAACGATTTTGTTATTTTGACGTGGTATTGTTGTAATGTTGCCATATTTTTCATATTTTAATTTACTTTTACCTTATTTTGTATTCTTAAGATTTTTTAAAAGCATTCCATTTTTCAATTTTATACTGCTCAAATTGGTTACAATGAATATTTATTTATTTATCTGTAGACAGGAATACATTTTTTGTTGTTCAACAAAGTGCCATTTTTATTTTTAATTAATTTTTTAAATTCGAATTTATATACCTATGCTTAAATTATCATTTTGTATAAATCATCGTCGATACAAAATTTATAAAACATTCCAACTGCATACTTATTATGTTAAGAAATTTTTTTATTCAATTCAAAACTTGTAATAAGTGAAAGTATCTACCTAATAAATAAGTTCCTTTTGATTATTACTCGTATGTGGAGTTTTAAATAGGCTCTCTTCTTTTGTACCAAAAATTGACATTTATGTGATTTATTATCTTCATTTTGTTATATACGGAGCTTATATTGAATAGATCATGGTTTTTAATCATTTATTTTCTTTCTATTTGCGATGAAAAAGAAATCAATTTTCTTTATTGCTTGTGCATGAGCTGATATAATATGTATTCCCCTTAATGGTTATGCATTATATTACACCTTCGAAGTAATAAGGTTACATCTCAAAAAAAGTGAAATTTTGCGGTCGAGCGTTTTTTTACTTTTTGGTGCGATATAAACCTTAAAAAACGCAACAATTTCAAAATTGATTTTTTTTTTTTAGATGTAACTTTATTACTCCGAAGGTGCAATATGATGTGTAATACCTTTTATTTGAAGTACGTGTAAAGTTTTAAGCCGGAACAAATAGTTGGTGCATTGATCTTTAATTACATGTACCGCTGCGAAATTATTTCATGTTCAATCGACTCATATGTAACTTATTTCTACTGTGATGTTCTATTAAATGAAATTTGAGAGTAATCACGTAAATAAAACAGTCGTTGTCGTTATTGTCTTTACTTTCATGAATTAAAGTTTACCTTACAAGATATTGAATTTTTGTTTTTTTCCATCATTAAAGATTATACTTTTTCCGTATGTTATATTTTAAACGATACGATAAAAACGTGAAATTCATATTTTTGAAACTAATAAACTGCGCAACTGGTAATTAGAGTTGATAAGAATCATGATTATCACCACTCAAAAATTATAAAATGGTAATTTTTATAAATTGCACGTTGAAGGTGATAATAATTTTACGGAACTTAAGGTATAGGTATTAGGTACGTACATACAAATTTTCATTCTTAGATTATTATTTTAATTTGTTTTACAACGGGAAATTATTCATTATTTTTGCGCTATCATAAAACAAATTTTCATCATCTAAACAAAACTCGTAGTAACACTGTAGAAATGATTTTGTCACATAGACTGAAAAATGATGTGAATACTCACATACGATATCACGAATGAATTACCAATAGAAAAAAAACAATGAAATCATCCAATCGAGAAATCAAATCGGCACATCGCTTTTTAATTTAGATTTGAAGAAGTATGCAAGTACATTGATATATGAACACTTAAGTTCAAAACAGCTAACAAATAAAATAGATGGGACGATTGAGTAGGCTGTTATCTGATTTAAAGTAATTTCAATTTGACAAAAAATTGTGGTACTTTTGTGCATAACTTGATATGGAAACAAAAATAGGAGTTGAGGGACATCTTGTGAAAAATTGTAAGGACTACACGTTGAATGATTGAAGAAAAATTATAAGCATAGTCTAAACGTAATTTTAAAATTTATCATCGTTCTATTTATGTCCTACTCAAGTAATATCTACTGTTCGCTAATTGAAGATACGTATAATAAATTAAATTATAACCACACGTTTTCAAACTCACTAATTTAATCAAATAAAATGGAAATAAAAGATAGGCAGAAAAATTTGATAATAGGTATTTTCTTAACAACCTATGATAACTATCTCATTATTATTAACGAATACCTAATGACGAAAAAATAATAGGTGATGGATAAAAATTTCCATCGAATTACATATAGTTATTGCACATTAATTACTATTTATCGATGATAATTTATTATACCTAGCGTAATTAGCTACATTTCAACCTAAAGTATGTGACACAGGACAATTATAATTTTTATATAAAAAAGTTGTAGTTTTTAAAATCGAAAACTAGCGTTTGTAAGCTACAGCGATCTTTGTAATTTCTGCAAAAATGTTGTCTGTAGTATTAGTTCTTTTTGCTTTAGTCAATTTCACTTTTGCACTCGACAAAAAAGAAGTGATGATGTCGTGTATGCAACAATATTCTGTCGGTGAAGGTGAGTGATTTTTTTTTAAATTTCATAGGAAAGATTGTTCATTTAAGCAAAGGTTTATTACTTGAAGTGTGCAACATAATTTTTCATAATAAGCAAAATACCTAAATTTAATGGACCTTCTGTTAAATTTTTTAAATTCTCAATCCAGATAGGTTATTAAGCATATATTGGCACTAAACTTTCCAGCTGGCAAAATTTTATGCTTCGGGGTTTTTTTAACCTTAATATGCTCTTGTCATTTTTGGGTAGAAACATACGAGATTTGTTTTAATAACCAGAATAGCATAGATGGGATAGCCTCTGGGAATAACCAACAAACCACATCTTCAGTAATTAATTTGCCAATCAGCCTCTTCGACCGTGATTCAAAATTAATTTGAAAGAAATATTTATCTTAAAAGTGCATTATAAATTATATCAAGCAATTACCTACTTTGAAAAAATATACTTGGAATTGTTGATAATTTTTGTTCAGAGGTGTTCAACAATTTTATGCAGAGAGGAGATGTTCCTGATGAGAGTAATAAAAACCAAAAGGTAGGTTCAGAATACTCATAATTTTCAATCATGAATACGTAAGCGAAATATTTCTAAAAGTAATGTAATTTCAATCATAAAATCTGATTTGCTTTTCAGTGTGTATTTCATTGCATTTTGAATAAGTTTGGGATGGTAAGTGCGGTTATCTATTTTCAAATCAACTTCAATCACCTTTTTATCCGCATTAAATGCGATGATAATTGTTTTATGACACTGAGTTTTTATGAATTTTTTAAAGGCGGATGATAATGGAAATATGGACATGCCAAAAATTAAGGAAATGATGGTTATGAAGTATGATAAAATGAGTCCTGACAATGTCGTAGCTTTGATTGATAAATGCGCTTCTCGAAGTAAGTTTGAAAGTAACATGAATAACTTATAGTTGATAAAATGATTTTTTGAATTATTGGTGCATGATGAAACACAACATAATTCGTATTTCAGGCGAAACAGATCCTTGTGATAAGATTTATCAATTTCATAAATGTCATATGCAAACAGTAAGCGTTTTTTCTTTTTTAATGCAATAAATAAAATAATCAAATATATTATAGGTACCTATACTATAGAAAGTGTCTCATTGTCTACTGTCTAACATGTATCTGTACCTCCCATCTACCCTCTAGATAGATAGGTGTAGATACTTACTTAGTGCGTAAGTTATATTACCTGCTTGTAGTGCAGATACAATCTTGTTTTTATCTTTTGTTTTCAGTATTTGCAGTTTCTTAAAGGCTGAAATTTTGAACCAGAATCAACTTTTCCAGCGATTTGAATAGTATTTCAATGGTTTAATCGGAAATCTTTCATTATTTATAAGTTCATTCACTCACTCACCAAAAGTGTAACTTTGGAGTATACGTGTACCTAAGATAATAATGATTAAAACCTGTTTATTCTTGAAATAATTACGATTGAAACAAACTATATATTGCGGTTTATTTGCATTTTAATCACCGCATATGAGTTACGATATAGATAATGCATATTAAATGCTGCAAAAAAAGATTAATGTAAAGTTTGGTAACTTTAGCTGTCATCTACTTTTTAACATTCGATCTTCTGGTTTGCTGAGCAGACAAGTAATGCACAGCAGCTGGTGGTAGAAGAAAAAATCCAAGGAAATTCTAGGCGAAAAATTCATAAACTATATTTATTTTTTCCGCTGTTTAAATCTAAGGAAGTGAGTAATATCTGCTCGCGAATTTTCCGACTTTGATACCAACTAATTACTTTTTTTGAAGGTTAGACGTATTGCATGTTTGTAGTGAGATGATGTGCTAGAAATGAAATTAATTCAAGTAAAAAAAAATCATGCAAGTATAATGTAGATAATAGGTATATAAATGATGAGCTTCGAGAGAAAATGATTTCAGTTTTGTGAAAAAAGCATTACGTATTATACAAAATATCTTTCTGTTGCTTGGTGTTATCTCAAATCAAAATGTTTAAGATCAACATCTTGAACTTTGTAATGTTTATAACTCTTGTCGAGATGATATTCGCTATCGAAAAGGAACAAGCTATTACGGATTGCATTGGCGATCTTTCCATTGATGAAGGTAAATAATGTAGTAACTAAGGTAGTAAAATAATTGATCAAGATTTACTATGGAAGTGCATTCCGTGTGAAATACTTACTTACGAGTTTTCATAAATTTTCAGAAATAAGATCTTATTTTAAAAATAACGGAGAAATTCCTGACGAAACGAATAAAAAAGCCAAGGTTTGTTTAAAAATCTGAAAAATTAATTTATTGTCGTCGAAAATGTACTCGTACATATAGAATTCTTTGCCTTCCTATCTATGGTACTACTGCTATTCTTACATCATACATATTTAGTCAATTATACTTTTTCTGTCCTACAAGTTAGGCATTCATAAATATGAGGACTGTTTATGTATTTTTTGCAGTGCCTTTTTCATTGCGTGTCCAAAAAAATAGAATTAGTAAGCGTTCGTTATTTATTCACAACATAAATCACTTATGGTATGGCAACTCAATAGGTTTATTGCAAAAATAATTTTTATAGACGGATGACCAAGGTGATATAAATAAAGACAAAGTACTCAGTTATATTACCGAGAAATATCCTGAATTGGATAAAACAAAGTTGGAAGCGGTAATTCTTCTTTGTGCTGAAAGAAGTAAGCAATTATATTTTCGATTACACAAATCATTTTTGGCGATTACTGTATTTTTAACCAAAGGGATTCCTTAACGAGCCTACTCGGGTAAAGATATTGATAATTATTTATTAATGTTGTATGTTGCAGGTGAGACAGATCCCTGCGAAAAGTGGTACGAATTCTCAAAATGTCAACTGAAAGCGGTGAGTGAAATAAATAAATTTCAAAAATATCTTTCAATTTATATGAAATTGTTTGAAATTGTTTTCTGTTACAGTATTTGGAATATAAGAATAGTTCTAATTAACCAATTGATTGCAATTCTTCGAAATTGACATTGACTTCTTACTTTTAAGATTAAGCATTGAGTAAGTATGCCAGTTTCTTCCTTTTTTTCTGATCGGAAATACAAATAGATATGTCTTTTTTACCTGAAATAAATATAATAATTGTTTAATCATGATTTTGATTATTTAATAGGCAGAGAAATTTAAAGTTGACTATTTGAATTTCTGTTTAGTTTTTATATTCTGAAGTTTGAGTAGCGTTCATTAAAATGAATTGTACTTACTCAAAAACTGCAAAACATTTTTCATTATGCATGTAGTTTGGTAAATCATAACTTCTACAATTTTCTTAATCAAATATGCAATATTATTTTAATTTCTATCGACCTGATTTGTTAATTGTGATCTCTGACAATGAGTTTTTACTCACCACAGGTATAAACCAAGTATAAATGTATTTAAATTGGTGGTTTAAAGTCATACGTTGCATTTTGAACCGATAATTGCTAATTTAGCAATTAAATATACTTTCGGTACGAAAATTATTTGGTCTATTTTCAAGGTCTAAATTCGATTTAGAATACGTAATTTTACAATATGTACATTTGCGCGTATATATCCAACGTACATACTTCACAGACTTTATTCCAACCAAATGAACATGAAAACAATAAGATATGGTTGATGAAATACGTCCCTGAAAATAGTACGATAGCGGAATTACTTATTTATACAAAAAAAAAGTTGGCGATATGTATCAAATAATGCGAAATGTTATGCATGTACTTACGAGGTTATATACATGTCATGCACCAATCAAGATCATTACGACAAATTATAATCCATTACCACAAATTAATTAATGTACCTATGACTACCTACTTCATGAAAGGGGTATCATGCAAAGAAATGGAAACAGAGTGGTAGTTTTCTCCAATCATTTAGAAATGATGACAATGTTGTATTCAAGTTTAAAATGATTTTAAAAATCTATGATGATATGAATTGAATCAAGTCCAAGCATATCATTTGTTTAATTTCTCAAGTTTGCTGTACTTCTTACTGATTTACTTATTCATTGCATGAAACATAAGCCTTAAGTCAAGTAGATATTTGCCGTCATGTGTTACGAGTGCTTTGCATCTGCAAAGTCTAAATACATTATTTGCGGAAATTTAAGAGGTATTTATTTAATCAGGTACCATAATGAAATATGCCGGAATTAAAGGTAAAAATGTGAACATTTGTTAACTGTTGCATAAAATGTCAACGTCGATTACCAAACCTTCAAAACTTCCTTTGACGATTGAAAAACTAACGCTGAAATGTTCACAGCTTCGTATCAACTCCAAAATACAGGTGACAGAATAATAGAAAACCTGAAAATGAACTTGGTAAAACGAGCAATCGTTCTTTCAACGCCTGCTTTTTCGTCAGAGTAGCAGGATGAATTTCACGTTTGTATGTAAGGTTGCATCAATATGTTCAATTGGCGACACATAGATACATATAAATAGAAAACTCGCGAGAATTTCGTCAACTTGAGAAAGTACGCAAAAGTACTTTATACTTTACACGTTTACCGTAATCTACCACAATATTTCCTACGTCATAATAAGTAATATAAACGACTGTTTTGTTGATGATATGTACAAGTACATTTATATACACATGTAATGTAGTATAGGTATTAGATTAGATAATAAGTAGGTCTATAGTTATCTACAAATACCTAAAATAAGGTATCAAGTAGGCTGTAACAAATTAGTGATACGTTCGAAGTTCAAGATGAAATAAGAAATAAGTTGAATAAACGTACAATCTAGAATTTTTTATGCCTATGAAACAAATTTTTAAAAAACGACGTTTTTAATTGCATTGAGATCAAAATATTATCATGAAGTTGTTTTGTAAGAACTCGACATGGTAGCTTCATCACTCTTGCAAGATGTTTAGGAGCAAATTTCCATCGAAAACTTGTATTGGTAGAACGTAGAAGAGAGTACTGAGTGTATGAAAAAAGACACTATTGATTCACACAGATTTCAAAAGAGCGACAAACTTTCATTCTAACTTTTATTACGTCATAGTCTCGTGAGATGACTAGTCGTCTAATTTTTTCACCCTCTATTGTTTTTGCATTGCGGCTTTCCATAATATTATTGATCCATGTGGAGGTATCTAGGTAAAGGTAATATATGAAAATGAAATATTTTAAAAATACATAGCAGACGATTTGTGACGCTAAAACTTTCAATTTCGTGAAACTTTGATGAACACGAATGTTTCGGAAGAACCGAATGTTGCCATGGACGAAAGCAAATCTAGTACCGAGCTACCTAGCTACCTACCTACTGGTTAGCAGTTAGTATCCTGTAATGTACAAAAGATGACACAGTTTGATAAACAAAACAAAAAATAAATAAATATTAAGCATGTGCTTTCATAATCAATCAATGAACTTCGTTTCAATTTACACAAGTCAAGTAGTACTTGAGATAATATATTTTTTTAATTCGATTGAAACACTTGTTGAACAGCAATTTTAAAAACTTCCATTGTACTACATCTAAAATTCATTGAATCTTCATGATCAAGATGATTGAAAATACTGATAATATAAGCATACTTTGCACATTGAAGTCTACCTTAAATTTTACAAGAAAAACAAGCTAGGTAATATTAATACTACCATAGATTAACGTATACAAAGATAGCCCACTGGTATAGCAAAATGGTTGCGCATAAAAAGCTGAATAACCGCTATGACGATAGATAGCGTTACTAATATTTCGTGATTGTAAACGCGTTACATACCACTGCTCCACTGCTGCTTCGTTTGCCATCAGCTGATCGGCGTTTAGTGCGTTAACGCCAATCAGCTGATCACGGCTGCTGAAGCACTTTTTCCAGTATGTAGGGCTCGTTTGTTCGATATTTTTTGAAAAAAATTTTAATACTATGTTTCTCTACGCTAAAAATGATATGATGGTTTCGCGTACCTTGGCAACCACGAACCGGGAGTGGATTTCATACAACTTGAACCCCCTGAGTACGAATAAATTGCCGGTACTTCGAGAAAAAGGTTACAAGTTCCTCAAAATTGAGCTTAAAGTTGAAAATTTGAGCTTTTTAGAAAAAATCTCGAAAAATGGAGAAATCAACCAATTGAGTTGGTCTATAGCTCATTAGAAAGAGAATTTCCTCAGCTTTCCAACGATGCATAGAAACTTATGTTTCATTCAACATTTCACTCATATTTGAGGAAAAACTCAAGAATTCGTTATTGTGGCAGACAAATTTTGTTTTACTTCTGATTTTTTTCAAAACCGACGCTTTAACGTTGAAAAATGTTCAAATAAAAGTTACTCGTCAAACTTTTTTCTTTAAAATGAGCTATCAACAAAGTTCATAGCTTGAGTAGAACTCCAGAAATTCCTCAGAAACCATGCGGAAATGTGTAGTTTTTAGGCGTATATCGGCATAATTATAGTGGCTAAGTTAACGCCACGTTTAAGGTTACAAAATGAAAAGAGGAAGGTGAAATTAGATATATACTGGAAATTAAATGCTCATTACAACGCTAGATAAATTTCATGTTCGTAGACCCCCCCCCAATTTATGAGGATCTTGAACCCCCCAATAGTCCGATCAAAACAGACATCCGTGCATGCAAAAATCGCCAGAAAGCTGAATTTTGGTATATGCCTTTGGATGACCATTATAAGTAAAATTTAAAAAGTCCCCATCGATTTGAGTGCTGCGTCTTGAGTTGTTTGAGGTAAAAGGTTAACAATTTGAGTTTTTCGCCATTTCCCAGGTGGCCGTGCATGTAATCGTAAAAATAGTTTAGTTAAAAATTAAAGTTGAGTGAATTCTCTACAAAAAACATTTCATTTTTATCCCCCGCTCGATCTCCGTTCCCGAGATATCGCGCATCAAAAACCCATGGAATTCGCGCTACCCTCAAAATGCTCACTCGCGCCTTAGGCGGGATGAAAAATCCAAAAGTTGTCCGATTTTGCTGATTTTTTTATATGATGTTCATGTCGAGCTTAGGCCTTACCAAAAAAAATTGTTGTTTTCTTCATTCAAGGCGATTTTAGCCTCCCTAGGGGTCCCACAAAGTTGAGGGAGCCGATTTTTTGAAAAATGTGACAAACGGCGCCCCGTATGAAAAGAAGTGTCATAACTAATGTTGTAGAGTATGAAATTTTACATCGGAAACATGCGTTGAACTTTATGTAAGTTCCATACCATCGGAAAAAAATGGCGGCAAATTTTCGACTTTTTTAATTTTTTACAATTTTGTGGTAAAACGGCGATATTAACGAAAAAATTCATAATAACTAATATTAAAGAGCGTAAAATTTACTATCAGAAACGTCTATCAAATTTCACATTTGATCAATTTTAATTGTTTTTGAATCTTCGTCACATGTTACCAAGTAATGGTATATTTTTTGTATTTTTTTCATCAATGGGTTTTATCGTTGAAATAGCTCATTCACAAAAATAGTCCAAATTGAGCTATTTCTGCGATAAAACCTCTATAAAACCGACTTATGACACAATTTCGCATTTCATAATTCGGCTCCCTAAACTTTGCGGGACCCCAGGGGGGCTAAAATCGCGTCGAATGAAAAAAGCAATTATACTGGTCGACGCGGTATTTCAAACCCTAGGTCGTACCAGGATTGAAATTTTTATTTAGGGCCTAATTTTTTGAGGAATTGCGTTTGAGTAAAAGCGATTTCTTTCAAAAATTTTCCCTCTTTGGGGTACCACAGCTCCCCTTATGGTTGACGTACGGGTCTAAAATTTTTTTTGGTAAGGCCTAAGCTCGACATGAACATCATATAAAAAAATCAGCAAAATCGGACAACTTTTGGATTTTTCATCCCGCCTAAGGCGCGAGTGAGCATTTTGAGGGTAGCGCGAATTCCATGGGTTTTTGATGCGCGATATCTCGGGAACGGAGATCGAGCGGGGGATAAAAATGAAATGTTTTTTGTAGAGAATTCACTCAACTTTAATTTTTAACTAAACTATTTTTACGATTACATGCACGGCCACCTGGGAAATGGCGAAAAACTCAAATTGTTAACCTTTTACCTCAAACAACTCAAGACGCAGCACTCAAATCGATGGGGACTTTTTAAATTTTACTTATAATGGTCATCCAAAGGCATATACCAAAATTCAGCTTTCTGGCGATTTTTGCATGCACGGATGTCTGTTTTGATCGGACTATTGGGGGGTTCAAGATCCTCATAAATGGGGGGGGGGTCTACGAACATGAAATTTATCTAGCGTTGTAATGAGCATTTAATTTCCAGTATATATCTAATTTCACCTTCCTCTTTTCATTTTGTAACCTTAAACGTGGCGTTAACTTAGCCACTATAATTATGCCGATATACGCCTAAAAACTACACATTTCCGCATGGTTTCTGAGGAATTTCTGGAGTTCTACTCAAGCTATGAACTTCGTCGATAGCTCATTTTAAAGAAAAAAGTTTGACGAGTAACTTTTATTTGAACATTTTTCAACGTTAAAGCGTCGGTTTTGAAAAAAATCAGAAGTAAAACAAAATTTGTCTGCCACAATAACGAATTCTTGAGTTTTTCCTCAAATATGAGTGAAATGTTGAATGAAACATAAGTTTCTATGCATCGTTGGAAAGCTGAGGAAATTCTCTTTCTAATGAGCTATAGACCAACTCAATTGGTTGATTTCTCCATTTTTCGAGATTTTTTCTAAAAAGCTCAAATTTTCAACTTTAAGCTCAATTTTGAGGAACTTGTAACCTTTTTCTCGAAGTACCGGCAATTTATTCGTACTCAGGGGATTCAAGTTGTATGAAATCCACTCCCGGTTCGTAGTTGCCAAGGCACACGAAACCGTAATTTTTAGCGTTTGGTCTCTAGACTATGAATATGACTACCGTTGCAGATTGAAGTTTTAAAGAATTATAAAACGCGCAACACCGCAGGCCTGACTAATTTCTCGGTATTTGTGTAACGTGTTACACACAACGACATGCGCACATGCGTATAACTACAAGATATGTAGTAATTCAGAGGGGAGAAATGCCGTGTAGTATTCTTTGTGGGCGGGGAAAGACGAGACGTAGGTGCGCTATCTATGAACGAGCTCCATTCCTAGCTCTTTCCAGCTCCTTTTAAGCGCAACACTTTTT
>QBDW01005902.1:0-89612 GCA_003261595.1 Maconellicoccus hirsutus | reverse complement strand
TATTGATTTTTTGTAATTTTAGATACCTATGGTTATTAATTCTAATATTTTTACAATTTATTGGCCATCAAGTATTCTACATTTATGTATGTTTCGTTGTTTCATTTTTAAATTAGTTCTTTAATATTTCGTGAAGACTCGTTGTCACGTCTTTTGGTTAAATTAAATAAATTTTGTATCGCGAATTCTGATTGCAAAATTCTTCAACGAAATACAGTATCCATTCCTACTTTCTGTGCGTTGGTTGCGCGAATATACGGATGTACGAGTCATCGGATCCATTGTTCCATTCGACGTGTTAACTTGGCAGATCTTATTGAAGGGTTAAAGATGTATGGCTTAGATGATCAACGTCTTCTCGATTGCGTTGTCATACTTGATGAAATGAAACATTTAAGGCTGTCGAGGTATACCTTTGTACTTTCTAAATCATAATTTAGTTGAGTTTGTGTATGCTCCAGAAATTCATATTTGAAACGAGGTAGTAAATGATCACTTTTTAAATCATAATGGAAGCACTGCACTTTTTTTTCAGACATCTCTCACTAATTTGAGCGTTAAATCAAATCGATTATTAAATTTATTTATGCTTTATTTAAAAACTGCATTCAGAAAGCAGTAAAATTTCACGAAAAGTTTGACGCCGGACATTTTCATCAATTAATATCAACAATTTGGCGCAATGATGATAAATATTTGACAAAAATTACAAGTCCCACGAAGTGACATCGGGCAGCTACGAAAATACCCGATATTTGGTGCTTGCCACTTTCCAAGTAAGGAATCCAAATACGCCATTTTCTATTGGAAGTCTATGTTATCTCGGATACTCCTTTCTAAAATACATATTATGTAGCAAAACAGAGCATCAATTATTTCATTTCTAACCAAAAATTATCATAAAACCTGTTTTTTCAATCCATTTGAAACCTTATTAAATCAAATAGACAATTCTAAGAATTCGAAAATTTCAAATACAGCGAGTACACATACTAAAATACCGGAAACTGCTAAAAATAATGATCTACGAACGGCGAAAGTTTTAGATTTATTCATTAAAGAAAAAGATCGGTGCTTCGTTTTCGAAGAAAGTTTGATCGATAATGCAGAAAAAACGAAATAGAGCAACAAAGTAATAATTTCCATGGCGGTGCTATTCCCTTCATCCCATTCTGTCGTCCAATTACGCGCTAAAAGGTACAGATTCGGTAACATACTTCCAGACCTATTCTCGTGTATAAAGACAACTTCGATGCTCGATTTTACTAAACCACGTACACTCGAAAACTAATTCACCTTGCGTAACAAAACCGAGCAATAATTTCAACGTACAATGAATCTTTTCATGTCGAAAACTTCATTCGTTCGTTGAAATCCGAGCTTTTTCGAAAGCATACACGTCGTAATTTCATTTTTCCGCTACAACTTTGCGGAATATTTTGATGTAAATTCCTTCGTGTCGTTCTGTCGTAACAATACGCATTGACGAGACAATAGTTGCGTTGGAAATTCGCAATGTATTTTGTTCGAACGACAGTAGCACGTTGTTAAATGTTACTTTCGCGTCGACAAACATGTTGGTATAACGTCTTAACTAAGTCGGCAATGCATTATTACATTTCGTCGTGCGTTACGGAATTGCTGAAGCAATTGAAAATTCTATGCGATTCCGCGCCTCCGCCTCGCCCTGCTTCGTTCTCGCGCCAAAATAACGTTACGTATGTTTATAGGCGAAAAGTTGTGTAAAACGTTTACTTCGGCGAATGAACAGAAAAGCTTACATGCCGAAGTGACGCACACAGAAACAAGAGTTTTGAATTCGTTACATAGCGATTTTAATGAGAATAAGAACGGAGAAGTCGAAGCGTAGTAATTTATTCTTTTGAAGTTACTTTTCAGTTTTCGAAGAAAAACGTATCACGCGACGAGATAAATCTTCGGAATCATTTGACACGCACGTCTTGAAGAATACTCGTTTTGTTGGCTCTCTTTCGAATTGTAATTCGATGTTGTTTTACTTTTGGATGGAAAAGTACGCGTAATAATGTCAATTCCGTTTTTCGTCGAGTTTCGCAATCGTATTATTTTCGTAGAAAGCCCCAAAAAAGCATAAACACCCATCTCAGTAAAGAGATCAGAAAAATTCCAACTAATTTCAGCCATCACGAATCACCTCTCAATAAACGATTCCACAATCAAGCGAATTTTTCACTCTTCAAACGATACATATACACGTTTCATCGACCAAATCACTCACGTTAAAGGATCAAACCCCACAAAAACGCGTCCCGCAGCATCCTCAACAACATCCAGGGCACTCGCGACCATATAATTACGCGAACTAATTTTTACACGTTTCGCGGTCAAAACGAGCGTGATTTTACGCCGACCAATGGACGTTGGTACTTTGAGTACTCTTTAAAATGTTACGTCACTCGCAGACCCGTCGCTTACGGCGTTTTAAACTCGAAAGCGTTTAATTATTAATAGAAAGGTGGTCATTTAAGCGTTAACGGGATTAAACTCTTGTCAGTTAGGTGAAAGACATTTTAACGGGGTAAAAACACAGTGTCGCTTTTAGCGCCCTTTTTTTTCCCCATTGCTTCCTCTCTCGTTCGTACTCGCTCCAAACGTTCATGTTTACACCTAAGCTAACCTTTTTCTAACCGTTATTTTATGCTAATTATACGCTACGCTTGCATTAGCGTGTATGCCGCCGAGGAAAAATAACCTCAGTGGGTGGACGGGGGTAGGAGGAGTCGAGCGATGAAAAATTCCTACGAAGGTGCGATTTCGTTTCTCTCGTCGTGTTGTCAAACAATGGCAAGAGAAATGCGAACGCGATGGTAAATTTAAGACCCTGTATTACATACTGCGCTAAAAGGATTTCTGCAAAACAGAAAAATGAGTAGGCAACTAGGTTAGCCCGGTGTGTAAAAATCTAGCTCGAGTAATTAAAGGCTTTCTCGACAGATAGCGTCGTCAACTTTCAAACAGGTTACTTCATGTTTTTCCCTTGTTCTTGCGCGTTGTCATGACAACATGTAACGAACCCATGACGAGGAGAGGGAAGCTGTCACGTTGCAAGTTTTCGTACGGGGTAAAAGAGAACATACAGCGCCATCTATGATTAAATACCGTTAATAACCGGTTTCATATTTTCTCAATTGCAGACATTTCACGTATTGTTGAAGTCTATCTGAAGCCTGTTGGTGTCACCAACACGACTACACACGTCTGCATGACCAACATAAACAACGAATCACATTTCGAGGATACATAGGCAAAGTAATATCAACGTCATCGCGGCCCAGCCAATCTGCATATTTATCAATCTAGTCAAAAACGTTCACGCAGCGCCGTGAACGACATCCAATTCGTCAGCCGTCGCTAGATTGTTCGCGTATCGCGTACACGTACAATACACCCGTCTCTTTCGCCATATTTCCATGTACAGTACTAATTAACATAAAATGAATATAGCTAAATTGATAGAGAAAGATGGCGTAAAAAGCGAGAGAAACGGAACTATGTACAAGCGCCCAGTGAACTTTATTACTTTCACATGCTGTACCCTTTACTCGAGTGTACAAAGTACTACGCGACAACAAGGGCCGCGTCGCGAACTATGTAAAATTTCCAGCGTCAACCACATGAGAAAACTGACGCGGATCGTCGAATACGCCATTATGGCTTGTTCTTTCACCCAACTCCGATCTCGATGTTCGCCAACGTGTCACGTGTTTTAGTAGCCGTTGAAAAAGTACTCTCCGTTGAAAGCAATTTTAAAATTAACGAGATTCAACGTTGATTGAATATTCTAACGTGTTGGTAAATCAAACACGACGAGATGACAGGCGGGAAATTGTTTTCGGTAATTGGATCTTGTTATGCAGTTTGCAAAATGTTGAGGTTATATACAACGACGTAATACGGATTTATCAAACGGCTAACCGCTAATTTCGCGAGTGAAAAGTAGTGAAAATTTGTTTATGGTTTTGCTATAACTAAATGTACATAAACTGGCGAATTTAGTTGGATGACAAAATCATACAGAGAAGAGTAATGAAGGATTTCCACAAAATGTAAATGGTAAAAAGAGTACCATACTCAAAACCGGTGAGCTAGTGCTTGTACGAAGTTGAATTCAATCAGCCAAAGAAAAAAAAGTAATCGCAAGGCTCTCGGATCAGTGGAGAGGCCCTTTTAAAGGTATGGCGGAAATACACCAAAATGTTTACCTATTAAGAAACATTGAAGAGCATGAGGAAATCCGAAAAACTCCATCAAACACTCCAGCAACACCTTGTACGTTATGGATTACATTATAGCGCTTGTCACGGTGGGACATGGCCCTCGCGCCTTAGTGGTAACACTGGGGAGCGAGAGTGGGAGTACTCCACTACCTATGAAAGTAGAGAACAGCATATCGCTGAGTTCTCCAACCACCATGGAAGGTTGTGGATGAGCTCTATGAGTGTAAACTCGGGTAAAAGTCAGGCCACGGTTAGTGTTAGTTTACTAGCGTGAAACGTGTTATATCAAGTTAAATATCATTTTTATTGTTAAATGTTCATTGTATAGTTAAATATATCTTCGATGTCGTTCGGGGTATGGTGTCGCATTTCTTGTTGGTTTCGTGGTCCCATATCACGGGGACATAGTCGTTCAGCTGTGAGATATAGTGGCGACGGCCACTTATATGTATCTTCACACGCTTCCATATAGAGTACCTACAGCATGTCATATTTCGAATTCCAGAGGATTTTGCACTCCTGAATTACTGCTGTGGATTTCTCAAAATGTTTTCAACATGCGAAGCAGAGCAGTTCGCAACATTTGACCCTTGGTCTGTGGTAAAATTGAAATTTTCTGAAACAACTCAAGGGAAAAAGAATTTCTTGATCTTCTACCCATCTGCTGCTTACGATCCGATCACGAAAGGCAGTATACTCAATATTTAGAAAATAATAACAAAAAAACAAAACGTCACGGAACATGCAATCTTAAAAATTATCAAAAAATACCAAAAAAAAAAAAATCTTAAGAAAAATGATATAAAAATAAAAATTATGACATATAATATAAAACTTTTAAACCTAAATCTACAAATAAAATTACTAGTTGACTGAATAAAATAACAAAATTAATCTAAACTCGAAAAAATAATAAACATAGTGAAAACTAAAAATTGTCTCTTCTCTTTAACCAACGGTTTGTTTCACCTTCACGGATGAGCACTTGTTTGGACAGATATTCCTTGCACAGTGTACAATACAGGCACTGCAGAGGGCGCTGATAACCGCCATAACTTTCAAGACGATCGAAATTTGTTTCGAAAACATCATCTTCCAAGTGCATCGTTCAACTTGCAACCATAAATATGTAAAATTCATGTGTACTGCGATTCGCACAAATGAACAATATGAAAGAGACGCTCATTTCATCCAAAACACGTCTTGCTCGTCGCATTGCAACACTCCATGTTGTTTTGGCAGAGGCAAAGACTCAAAAGCTTTGAAATTTCGAAGAAAAAACTTTTTCGGTTGAAGTTTACAGTATTTAGGAACTCGATTCGGTATCGGTGTAATAAATCATTTAAACGTGATGGAGAAGACGAAAAAGGAGTGGAAGGCAACGGTGCTACTTGATGCTACAAACAACATTTGCCTCACGTATAGTTGTCGCGTAGAGGACGAAAAAAAAAAGGCATAAAGAAAACTTGATGTTAGCTTTGTTTGGCATATACGCAGTTTTTATTGTTTTTCTTCGCTTCGAACTTGGTCGCCGTGAAATGAGATGAGAAATTACGACGACGATGACTTAGCAACATGCTCTACGTTGCTTTTTCCTTCTAACTCGGTTGGTTAAAGATGCTGGTCGTAAAAAAAAGCGACAGCGACATAATCCAATCGAGAAATACTGATTCACGTTTCAAAAATAAAAGCTTCGCGTTATTATTACGCGCTTATAAGATAATAACGACGAGTACTTTTTTCGATAACAAGACATCGATACTTCAGATGAAGCTGAACTCGCAGCAAATCGGCTCGAGGAAATTAGGTAGTCATCTTCACTTCTTTTGCTGCCATTTTTCTCAAAAATAGTTTAAACTGTTACGTCTCAAGGAGAAGCTTCATCATCTACCTAAATCCAACCCAATACCCGATCCGTATCGGAGCAAAGGTATCAACAAAAGTAACATTTCCACATACGCGACAAAATCCGAACTCCTCGCTCAATTCCGACCTTGAAATACGCGTAAGCACGCGTGGAAAACGATAAAAAAAAGCGATAAATTTCCTCCGCATATTTGTAGCGTAACAAAAATCCCCTCATAAGGTGGATGTGTATCGGAAGGAAAAAAGAAATTGCCAACAGACTCGTAGACGCGTAACTTGATGGCGAAAATTATTCTTTTTAAGTGATTGGCTAAGTTTGAAAAGTTTTTCCTGCGGAAACTTTTAACGCGTTTGGAATGTCGGGGGTGAAATTTCGTTACGTATGACCATTAATTTCATTTGTTGAATGCTCCATAAATTTTTTGATCTATTAGAGCACGAAATATGGATTTTCAACGAGCGTGGCGGCGAAACGAGAAAAAAGCTTTTTAATTTTGGCCACGGGCCCGTAATATCGTCACGCTAATTTTCTTTCGAAGTAGTTGCGATGACAAAAAAACAAAAAAACTGGAAATTGGACGAATTTTTAAATATTATTTTTCATTCGACTAGCACACAATGACACGATGACGAAGGCGTTGATAAATTTTTTCCGTACATTTGTAGGTTGGCAAAATTTCTTCCCGGGGAATATTAATGATACGCGAAGTGTATTCTTGGTTGACGTTTAGTTCTGAGCGACGCAGATGCGCTAAAATACGTGAAAAATTTTTTCTTCGGGGGTTTCCCAAATGAAATGTGACGGCGAGGTTATTTATTTATACGAAGAAAAGAATTATGAATTAGGTAACATAGGCTGAGAACCGTTCAAACGAGACTGTACTTGCTGCTGCTCTTAAGACATCATTTTTTCGTATACGTGAAAATATCACAAACTTAGCGAAACGCCCGACAAATTTTTTCGTTCGTCGAAATTTGAAATATTTTCACCAATTCAAACCTTCATTTTGAGCGGAAAAAGGTCGAGTTCAAGGCTAAAGTCGTCTTTTGAAGAGAATACTCTTTGTGTCTGGAATTACTCGGTAAACAATTATCGCGCTTGAACGCAGAAATTCGCGAGTCTCTGCTCGGCGAAAAAAAATCACCTCGCAAATAAATTTCAGGTGTCGAATCGTCTTTTGAAATTGAACCAAACACTGGGAATTATCTCGTTTTGTAATTTTCACGAAATACGTTCTCTTGCAACTAACAACGATACAAAAGGAAGACAGAGGAAGAAGGGGTAATTAAAATTCGCAGCTTTTACGCTTTCATTAAGCAATCGCGATGGTAATCGAAAATCTGATGGTTTGGAGAATCAGCAGTTCACTTTTTTCGCACCTTTGAAGCCATCGTATGCCAACTCCAACAGGGTGTCCACAAAATAAAATTTTCAAAATGAGATTTTACTCTCTTTTCTACATTTCTGCGATATTAAAAAAATACATTGTGTTATATCATTTTTACACGAGTCGTGCAATTGTACCATGAAAGAAATGAAACGTGAAAAATGTAAGAAAAGGCAAAAAAAAACGACAACATCCAAAAAGGGCACATGATCAATTTTTCAACAACCTACCCTGAGCTGATAGCGAGGAAATTTCGTAACGAAGTAACGAACAAAAAAAATAAATAACCTCGTACTCAACAAGCGTTAAATTCAATATGATTATTTTGAATTCGAAATCATCACCTTGCACCGCAAATAATTCCGCCATCGCGGTTCGTAAATTAGCCGCGTTTTCACAAATTCGACGGAAATGATAATTTTTTGAACGCTGCGAAAATACATAACACGCTACCGCATATCGCAAATCTGGCTGGTACGCCCCCGGGCCTCGAAAATTAGCGACGCGGTTACGCGGCGGTAATTGCGAATAATGGCGCAGATTGGCGTTTTCGGCGTTGCACAATACGTTCGCCAGCACCTCGACGCGGCTCGGCCGGGCGAGCGGAGCCGAAGGGTTTATTTATAAATCGCTTTTATTTATGGAAATGAATTTCGCGAACGGGATGAAATTACGGTACCCGGTAAACCAGCGGTAATCGGGAGGAATGCGCTGCGAAGAGAATAACGGAAGCGTTGTCGTTGTATAGAGTTACGCGGCGTATACATAACGAAGAAAACGCCGGGTAGAAAATGGCGCTAGCAGCGCAAAACTACAACGAAAAAGCCATCTGAGAAAGCTTTTTCGTAATCGAATACGATTAAGGTTTATTAAAGAAGTGGCTCGGTTGTTTTGTCGGAAAGTAATTACGTTTGTTGTAATTCTATATAGTAAATTTTCAGATTCACCTCGCCTCTTCTTCTCCCCATGCACATTGTATATCGTACACTCTCTATACAAATACGCACGCAAAAAGCATTCTCGTCCTGATCGCATCCCTCCTCTCTACACCAAACACCCTGGTTAACAACGCGAAGATGCACTGGTAAATGGAAACAATGCGGGATACTAACTTAATAATGGTCGGCGAAAATTTTAATTATAATTTCTCGACGATCGTAGCGCCGCGTTTTGGTTATACCGCTATACACTTCGTTATGAACACCGCGCGATATAACCTTGTTCGAGCGCCGCTACGCGAACGTGCGGCGGCGCGCAGACACGAGGAAATAGGGTTACGAGAACGCTAATTAACAAACTCTCGATTCCGTCGACGGCCGTTTTGCCTGTATTCGATTATATCGTCGGCAAATTATAGAAAATTGTTTCGAAACGAAGTACACCCAGATTGTCGCCATATGCGTAAAACGCGCCCATATCGTTCGATACCAGAGAATTAACTTCGGCCCGATGAAAACGCAGCCTAATAAAGAGATCTTGATAAGGGCGAATTTAACGAGTCAGCCGAGAAGTAAATGGTTTCCGAACATCGTGCCCTCTCGCTGATTTCTTCGAAATACGTTTTACGTATACGAAATTTAATTCGGTTTTTATTGAAGTTTTCAATGAATTTCGAATTGACGAAATTTTCCAGAATTTCTAGATTTTGTAATTTTGTAAAATCTCAATTACCGAAGGGTTGGCTCGATTGATCCTGGAAGAGTTTTTGTTCGTTGGCAGAGCTTTTGTGAAGGAGGACAAGGGAGTACTTCGCCTTAAGTTCCGCTTCTCGAAGAAACCCTGAAACTTTCAACTCATTTAATAATATAGGCAATTTTCCCCAATTTTTTTTTAGTTAATAAGTATCATGCACAAATTGAGGAAAAAGCCTAAAACATCCGCTCCAGACTCATTTTCGCTCTCCATAGCTCTGCACGTTGGTAACACTGATTCCATCAATTCACGTCATCGACAGCAAACTCAAAAAACTCCATTGTATCTGGCATAAGAAAATCGTACGATTTCGTTCATCCATCGTACTCGTACTTCCGCCGCATATCGCAAGTGCCACGTCGGAATAGCGGAGATCGCTCGAGTTCCGGCGACCTGTATTCTCCGAGGTAATCATCGAACGCTGAACTCGGTCGAGTTAAGGATATAACGTTTGCAGCGTGCATCTCTACGGTAAGGATTGCCATTGTATACCGTCCTAATATCGTTTTAAACTTTCAAGACTGCGCAGGATATATCGTCGAATAATATAGCGCCGAGTTACCTCGTAACAAGATAAAGATTCGTTTCGTTCGAGTGATTTCAAATGGGAATCACTGAAACGTTATACGGAGTTAATTTGTCGTTAAATAATTTTACACTTTTCGCAGCCGCGTCGTCGTCGAAGGAGCTTCGAAGCTTTGTCGATTCAGCTAATATCTGCGGATAGACGCAAATGACTCATCGTTCGTTCACCTTTCGAAAATTTCATCCGTCAGAATGTGCAGAAAAATCGCTCAATTCGGTATTTACTGAGTACTCGTGTATATCGTGATAAACATGCGAACATTTCGGTATAAACGGTCCGATACTTTTGGCGAGGTCGAGTTTAATTAAAGCAGGAAGTACCTCTTCGTACGTGTACCTTTTGGGTTCACGGTGTTTTTCGTAACCGACCGACGCGCGCTTTCGGCCACCGAAGACGCGATGGCGATGAAAAAGGTGAAACACGTAATTTATCGGTCAATCACTTTCTGCTTTTGCGGCGGTATTTCCCACGAGAATCATCGGTTAATTTATAGATTTAATATCTTCGGAGGAGGAAAAAAGTTCGTGGAGCTAGTTGGTAAACTATATAAAAATGTATTATAACCGCGTCGTGTACGTCGAACGCGAACGCGGCCCATGCGAATGAAAGAAAAAGCTCGTCAGATAGAAAAATGTACCGAGATAAAGCGCAAATAATCGAGTAAAAGCTTCCGTAAAAAGGAAACTTCGGGATTTTGGCGGCGATCCGTAGGGGCGAATTTCCAATTATAAAACTCATGTGAGTGGTTTTCGAATCGCCGATGTCGAAAATCGTGATTTTCGAGGGATCGAGAATTCTTCACAAATTCGTTGAAATTTTCAAAACCGCTAAAACCTTGTTTCTTCACAGTATCGGAATCAAAATCGTTTCTTGAACGTGCCGAAAAATGAGCTTAAACTGAATCCTATTTATCTACACAAACTCCACATTATCCACGTGAAATAAATACTTCACTGGTTGGGCCAATTCCGTCATGTTCAACATCCTAGCGATTTCCCTCCCGTTGCCACCCAATTGCTACGGGAAATCCGCCAAAAAAGCTCGTATAAAAGTTGCTCGAAACTGAAAACCACACACGATAGCGTGCATTCGGTATAACGGCGCGCTACCGGGTCAAACACGAACCCACTTCGGCACCTAAGTGCCATAACTTAACGATGACGCAGGCTACCGAGTCAGTGATCTTTCTGAACGACTTGTGTAGGAGAAATCGACGAAAAAAAAAAAGCGCTGAAGTAGCAAACGCGGTCGTATACGAGATCGTATAAATTAAACAATAAACAGAAAAAATATACTCTCGTAAATTAAACTTAACGACTTCACTTCATAATTTAAAACGAGAAACGCGAAATGGCTTAAACGGGCTCTGCGGCGGAACGCCATCTTCGGTTGCCCAAATAACATCCTCGCGTCGAAAATACGCCAACTCGAAGGACGTCGAATCAAAAGAAATAATTTTTAATAAATCGAAACCACTTCGTATAATCGTTGCAGCCTTTTTTGACTATTACAAATCATCGTGTCGGCGAAATCTGTCGGCGATTTTTCGCCGTCGATGAATTTTTCCAGCTGTGATCGATTGGCAGACATATAACGAAGAGCGAGATGATGAATCAAAGAAGTATTCATATTAAAACGCGTAGGATTGTAATTTCGAAGAGAAGACTTGATAAATAGATGCGCGATGTTGAGATACGTACGCAAGAATTTCATAAAGACGCGTAATCGAACTCGTGACTGATTCGGGATTTTTCGTCCATTAATATGGCGGCTCGGGAATTCGCGATAAATTAAGAATATCAAATATGGCGAATGTCTGTTCGCCACGCTATGATAGTAGAAAATATGAGATGATTTTATTGGATGAAATAGCTAACGCGGCTTGGATACTTCGACGTCGATTCGTTACCAATTTTCTTCGCGTAGAAGCATTTTCATTTGCGTCGATGCGTTCTATGAGAATTTATCGCGATGGAAATTTATAAGCGACGACGATGCCGATTTGGAGGATAGAACCGTGAGATATCGTCATTGAGGGTATCATTTTTTGGTTCGACAAGTATTCGAGAACGCGCAATGAGCAGTGTTTATGGGATATCGAGGGAATTTCGGTAACGCCGAGTTTATATTGGAAGGTATCTTCTTCTGGGTAAGAATTTCTCATATTTTTGAAACGACGATGGATTATTTTTCGATACCGTGGAGAAGCGAAGCGTTTCGAAATTCAATATTCGTAAATTTTTCGCGAAATTTATTAAAATCAGAATGATTTTTCGGGAAAAAGGAGAATTTTAACGTTGGTACTGACGTTATCACAAACGATTACACCTGCTGTTCCAATGGTCCACAACAGACGATGAAAAAAAATGTAAAAAATAACGAATGAAATTTTCCCCGTAAATCGCACCCCTTCCCTCAAAACTCGTAATCAAACGAAGAAACCGGAAGAAACGACGAAACGTAAGAAAAGAACGAAAGAAAAATGATAAAGCGAATAGGACTCGTACGACGACGACGACGGAAAGGGAAACTGTCCCACGAGAACATTGCACGACTACGCACACTTACGCACCTAGGCGTCATACCAAGGTAGCGCTACACCCAATACTCTTGCATCGCTTAAATATAACTCACTATTCCTCCTTACAACAGCTCCTTCCTCTTCCTGCATCAGGAGTTGACGCTACGCTATATATCGTGCATATAGTACACGCGAAAAGCAACGAGCACCGCCATCGCGCCACCACAGCCACGCCGCAGGAATGTACCTTCGCTTCCAAGCTCGCGACGACGACGTAGGCGCTGCGTACGGATAAAAAATGGCGCTAAAATGGAAATTCTCGAAAAGGAAAAACGCGCGAAGACGGTGGCAAATTTAAGAAAGAAAAGATTCGTCGTCGCCGTCGCTCCGCCAATATAATAGCTCTCGGGAAATAGCGCGAATGCGTATATAGCGGTAAATTACTATTTCATTTTACACCTGATAATGTTTTTCCCGTCTCCCATCCTCCCCCTCCCACCGCTCTACCGCTGCATCGTCACGCCGACGTATCCATTGTGATGGAATGCCGCTTAATGGTTTCCACAATGATTGGAAAATTCTTTCGGGATTTCCGTACAAAAACGCGGTTTATTGTTTTGTGATTTTTCATCGCCGATGCCACCGTCGTCGTCGCCGTTCCCCTCCCTGCTCTGCGATGTACCTTTCACGAGGGTGTATTTTCGATATAATGTAAGAAGTTCACGTTGCTGTAGATTTCGCCGAGAACTGAGTATTAGGTTTGTACCAGAGTCCTGCACGGTACGTTAAAAAGTAGCTATGATAAATACAAAGTAACTTTCGTATGGTATAATGATAACTCATCCGAGGTGCGAGTAGTAACTATAACTAACGGCGCGCGCATAACAAAGCACTAAGTTATAGACACTAGAACAAACAAGATGCACAACTGCGGGTCACAGCGGAAAGGGGAATCATGTAAACTTTGTGTGAAAAATTACTCTAGAAATTTTCTGTAGAGGCGCTGATCGTTGGTTTCCTTCATATTTTTCTGACTTTTAATAAAGATTTCACATACAACACTTTTGTTTTTTTGATTTTGTTTTTTTGCAACCTCATTGGTCAAAGTCTGATTGATTGTTATCAGTGATATCAGCTGTTTTCAACTTTGCGCTTCTTTTGAAAGTGAGGGAAGATGCCTAAAATCAAATTTGAAAAACGCGTTTCTACGTTTCATTTCTTCTTTGCATCAAATTATGCCGTCAAAAAGAGAATGTTTCGTGAAAAATTGTGGGAAGATGGGGAAGTTTTTATTTAAATTACGAAAAATATTCATAATATTAAAAATATAAAAATTTTCGTAATGACAAAAATGAAAAATCAACATTGATTCATCTGATTATACAATTACTATTAGGAATGGGAAGAAAATATATAGTTAGATGTAAAGCAGGCCACTTTGCAAACAAAGAGGATAAACAAAGTGGATATGTAATATTCACTTTGAACAAAAATATATAACCGGTGTCGATCCGTTTGAAATTAGCTACCCGAGTCGGATAATGGAAGTTATTGAACGAAAATCCGCGCCTCGATTATTACCCACAGCTCGTCCAAAAGATATCGATCTTCTTCGTCTTCGGAAACTGGTTCTTCTGTGCCGCCTCCACTTCTCATTTCAATCACAAACAGAAACAATATTCCAGCAATATCAAGTGCAGTCAGTGCAGAAGGTACAGCTATTGCACCTGCACTTGAAAAATGCGAAGTTAGAGATGAAAAATGTGAAGCGAACGATGTCCACATCGAAATTACGACACCGCCTCTTTGGATTCCGTTTCTAAGTCTAGCTGACGATGATGATACGATTATTTTAATTCGTCATACCATAAAGGGTGACTTGAAAATGATATATTTAGATCCTGACGATACAAAATCAAAAGTTGTTCTAGTGTCTATATCGAAATATTGTAAATTATAACGTCGTAATTTTTTATCTGATGTTTGTTTATTTTTGTTGATTGACAGATTTGAGATTGATGAACAAAATCAAAAAAATTCTGACGTAACTGAGACCCAGTCAATGAAATGACGAATTTCACTCAAAGTGCTGTACAAAATATGAAGTATGAAAGTCAAAAAATTTATTTGGAAACCAACGATTAGCGCCTCTACAGAGAACTTTTAAAACAACTTTTTACGAAATCCCCTAACGTCTGTGCCCACCAGTTGTGCATCTTGTTCAAGTGTGTATACTCAAACTATCTTAACGTTACAACCGTCACTACTAGTTACAAACGTATATCATGAATTTTGACTCATGATACACCTTTACAAAGGTTTTTCTCCTCGTTTCCCTGGTAAGTTGAGTTATTCTGTTCTCCTCCAATTTATTTCAATCACCGCCACTCTGTGATATGTTTACTTCATTAGTTAGTTACGTATTTCTTGTTGAGGTGATTTGTTGATTTGGGTAGGCCTACATATACATACTCGTATTATTTCTTAAATTAGTAAGGAAATTAAAGAACGTATGTATTAAAAATGGTGAACTTATAACTGTAGAACAAAAAAGTAAAAGTGATGTGTGGCGGTGTTTTTTCAAAATTAAAACTTTCGCGACCAATGAGATTGTTCCATCTGTTATATGTAAATATTGTGATCAAATTTTCAAATTTTCTAAGCAGTGTTCAACCACAAATTTGAAGAAACATAAATGCTACATGGTTAAAAATCGTAATTGTGATTCAGACCGGGCGGGTGCCGAAACCCCCTAAAAAAACAGTTCGCCGTTGTTTCTTTGGAAATTAAAAATAAAATAGTAAACGATTGCGTCGACTTCGTATCGAAGGACTTGAGATCCTTTGGAACCGTGGCGGGGGAGGGGTTCAAAAGGCTAGCGCAGGCATTCATTTTCTTAGAAATTCTTTCAATTACCTCTTTATAGAAATTTTGTAAATGATTTATATTTCTTTTAGCTAGCAGATAATCGAGACTTTCTGACAGCTACCGCTAATGTTACTATCACTTGTAGCTGTAGTATTTAATTGTACTGTGCAGGACTCCGGTTTGTACCTATACTTACATATGTTTCTCTAGCTTTGATACGATTCTCAACGAATCCCGAATCACAATTGCTTATTCATTTCCGTCCTTAATGGACGGATTCAGTAAAACGCGAATTTATTGGAATTTTTACGAATTTTTTTTTCATGTACAAGGTGATTTTTTCATTGTCAATACATGAAAACATTGACCAGTTGGTGATGATTTAAGCTATGCGCAAAACAAAGACTCACCACCTGGATGATCGGATTGCTTGCTGCTGATGAGAAATTTCATGCAAAGCAGCTTTTTATAAACATCCCTCTTCATTATCAAAACAATTTCTTTACCTGTAAAAAATGAAAAAAAAATTGTTAAAACTTTGTCGGTTCATGATTACGAAATAAAATGAAACCATTGAAAAATCATCTCCAAAAAAGGCTAAAATTACCAATCGTGAGAATACAAATACATAATAGTTGGACTGGTTGTGCAGTAGCGTACTGCGCATGTGCGCGGTTGGCCGTGTTATTAGAACAGGTTCAAATCCCCTTCCACTACCTACGCAACTACCGGTTAGACAGTACATTCACAACGATATAGATGGCGCTTTAACCACTTTTCACAAACCAAGAAACAGAGAGATTACTTTGTCAAGCTGTGCACGTTTCTACAAAAACTAACCCATGAAACTAATCACGACACGTGTCATTCTGAATAGAAATCAATTGAAATTACATTTTGTAAGTTTCATAAACATACGTCAATAATTCCAAGAATACCCGAGGCTTTTGACATTTTTTTTTGGAAAATTTTTACATAAGACTACAAAAAAGGTATAAAAACTTTTCAACGTGCCGAGCTAAATTTTTTTTAGGGCTCTTGAAAAATAAATTTATACTTTTTCAACTCGTATACGCTACAAAACTGAAACTTTCCGAAGTTCTTTTATCCATTAAACATTTTCGCTTCATCAACGAAATACATATTTTAATTCAAGCGGTGGCCGTTGCTTGGCCGATACCCAATAAAATGAAACATTTATGTTAAAAAGCCATCCTCAAACGTAGCAATCAACGCCGCTACAAAAAAACCATCCCAATACGTAATTTCCACTGAAAGAAATACCTTTCGGCATAGAATAAAAAATATATATGAAAGATAAAAGGTTTTTTTCATTTATGCATTTTTTTCTATCATCGTTTTACACCATTTAACGAAGGCTACAAAACGATAAATACGCTACTCTTTATTAGAATTTTCCATTAAAATATGGCCAGTAAAAAGAGTTAATATGGATTAGGCGTTTAAAAAAGGCGACCAACTAAAAGAAGCGATAAACTTTTTCGAAAAAAAAAAAACAACAAAAAACACGACACTGGTAACTCGGAATAAGAAAAAAAAACACAAACGAAGATCTCATTCGCGCGTATTTTTTCGTAGGAGCATTTTAATTAAAAATACTTCTACTCGGATATAATATTACGATCGAGCACCGACGGCGTTCTTTTATACCGAATTCAAACGAGAAAAAACAAGATTCCGCCAAAACTCCGGCGTTTGTTTCGTTTTCAAAACGTACACGCGAACCGGCGAAAAGTGACAGCTCGTAAAACAAAACCTTCGTTTGAGTATAAAACGATAAATTCATTTTTCAAATTCGCATCTAGGTCAACACAGCCAGTTTCGTCAAGAAAATAACACCTTAAGGTGTAAATGTTGACACACTTCTCAACAAAAACACGCTTCGTATCTGTCTTACACATCTCGAACCTCGATGCTAATTAAATCTAGATATAAATTTCTCTACGAAAAAAACAGACCAGTCCAAAGTTTACTCGATAATTACGAAAAAACCTTCCGAAACGACGCGAGAAATAAAAAGTAAACAAATAAAAAAAAAACAGGTCGAGTTTTCCAACTTCCAACTTACGCGCGTAAAAAGCGGAAGGAAAAGAAGAAAAAATTCCTGAAAAAAAAAGAGGGTCACCATATCTGGCTTTCGTTTTAACAAATAACAAAAGCTACAGCCTCGCGACGTAATTTGCGGCTTCCAGATTAAGAAACGATAGAAACTGTACCGGAATATCGCCGTGGGAGTCGTAATCAAAAAATACCGCCACCGAAAATGTCGCCTCGGCGCGAAGGACGAGGTGGAAAGAAAAACCGCGCATACGAGGAAAAAAAGAACCTCGAATGAACAACAGAAAACCCGACGCATTAACAAAAAAAAGAATACCGAATACAAAACACGTCTCTGCTCCTTGCGAAATATCGTTTTATTTAACGATCTTCGATTCGTCCATGAGGGACATAGGACGACATTAAGGAAAACTTTCACGACTTCGTTTCGCAGACGTTTTCGTTTTTTTACCCCTCCCCTCCGCAGGTACATCCCGCGTACGTCTATTAGCTACATCATCGGGCTAAATGAAAAAACAAAATTATAAAATTACTCGTTACTCGAAATACGAGCTACGTCGACGAAAGCGAAACAATACCGAGCTCGAAACGAGCGAATAGAAAATATCCGTCTTGTTACGACATATACGTGCAACATATTCGTCGACAGTTTCCCTCTTTCGTTTACCTTCGACTACGATAGAATCAACTAGCTTTTAATTTCGTACCGTCATCGACGAACATTCTACGTTGCGACACCGAGCGAAAAACACCGCGAGAAAACGAAAAACAAAACGAGAAAACAAATACATCTCGGCGACGACGTAAACTACCAACAGCTCATTTGTCATCGAAATGAAGAAGGCTGGTAACAGATGGCAAACCTGTACCGTTGAGCGACTCGAGACAAGCGGAATTTCACGCAGCGAATCAATACGCAACGTCGAAGGAAAAATATCCCACGAAGAACCTCATTCGTCGCGCGGATTTATACCTAAAATACCCCAAAGTTTAATCTCGCTAAACGCTACGTTAAGAAATGGGCTTTGGATTTACGTTAACTTGCGTGAATATGTATGAAGATGCGGGGATACACGTGTGTGGGACCCGGATCGCACCACTCGAGCGGAAACAAGGGAAAAAGTTACTTGAGCAAAAAAACACACAGAAAACGATACATCACCGACGACGAATCGCTCGTAATGGCCAAATTGACAAGTTAAGACAACTCCGCTATCTTGAGAGACGACTACCGTGTACGTGTAACTTTAGCCATCGCTAAACCGGTGAAATATTGTCGCGTACGAAAAGGTCAATAAACACGGATTTGATTTGTTTTCAGTCGAGTATCCGCTAAAGGACATTTTTTTGCAGGGAGCTTTCTTCGGGAAAATAAATACCTGAACGCTTGATGTTCGCAACATTAAGCAAGAACAAGAATGAGAAAAAAGATTCATCGAGTTTACTATCGAGAAGTAAAAAAATCAATGACGTTGTCAACGTCAGCAACGTGCCCACACGATCGGATGAGTTAGAAATATCACCGGAATGTAACTGGATGCAACAGAAATATCGTATAAATATTTTTGCAATATTTGTGAGCCATTCTGGTAATATTTCAATTACTCCCGAAACAAGTATCTTCGATATGATTCTACACTTTTCTAGAAAAATATATAGAAGTCGATTATGCTCAATAAAAAATGACCTGCAAGGCCAAACACATCTATACGTGGCAACGTGGCACGAACCGTTGCCAAAGATATGTTTACACTACAGAAGTGGACAATTACTCAAGGTCGTTGAATTCTACAGGTAACGTCGATTCGAATCGATTAATATTTATGAAAAATTGAATTAAATACAACAAGCGATTAATAAAAATTATTATATTAAATATTTTTTTTGTTAAGTACGTAGTTTAAAAATAAATTATTATTTTTTCATATTTAAAATATTGAAAAAAAAATGTACAAAAGTGAAGAATAATGTCCAGAAATTGAGAAAAAAACTTAAAAATGTAGAAAAAAATATAAAAATGAAAAAAAAATGACTCAAAAATTGAGGAAAAAATGTACAACTTGAAAAATGATCAAATTTAAGCTTTTTAATGGAAGTTATATTTATTTAGATTACGTGAGTAGATTGAAATCAATTCGATTGAGTTGATTTCGATGTAATCGAGTTGATTGGAGTTGATTGAGTAGAACAACGGAGTCGATTAATCGTCTTCAAATAAAGTTCTATCGATTTGATCGATTAAATCGCAAATTGATCGAATTTTATTGAATCGACAAATCGATTTTTTTCAAATTGACAGCCCTAATAGCAACGCTACGTAAATGCAGAAAGACACAAAAAAATCTAATTTCCTCGAAACCTCCCCTCGCCTCCCTTGAAAGGTTCACTTTGGTACTTCAGAAAAAATGAATTTCGCAAAAAAAAAAATCACGTAAAAGTCTCATATTTGAAAGCCTTAAAAAATGCGCCAAAAAATGACAGAAATAATTCTTCAAGTCGATTTGTTCTTCCCATAATCTAGTTATTCTGCTCTTCCAACAAATCTCCGTTAGATAAATAATTCCTTCGTGATTTAAATTCTACTACACAAGCTACAACACTTTTACGCACTTCTTCCTCCGTCTTCCGTTAATATTTAAAATTCGTTAATACGAAAATTAAGACTACCAAAACCTGCGAATTAAAATTAAATCCTCAACCGATGGAATACCTCGCTTCACAAAAAAAACACCCATCTCTTCGCCACAAACAAGATATCCGGCATATCACAACAACCCTTCGTACTTCGAATCCATCATTTCCTCCTATCGCCTCATCGCTGCGAAACCAAAATCTTCAAAAACCTCGACTACTTTTGCCATTCCGGCGCAAACAACAATTTGACGTTGATTGGCAAACTCGTCGAGAGCCAATGCTGAGTGCTTGGTTAAACAAGGAAAACCTACAACGTGAAGTAATCTGAAAATTAATTAAGTTAAGGCGCTATTAATGCCAACAATTCACGACCGCGCAACCCAAAGAATCGTGTCCGTCTTAAACACGAATAGAAGAATTAATCCCGATGCTTTCGGCCCTTTTATTGATAATACTCTTCTACTACGCCGCCCCATCGACCATATTCTCTTTTCTATAGGCACTCCACGGTTCTATACAAGACGTACGCGAGCACCTATACACTCCAATACGTTGGTATAATTTGTGTTTGCTTTTCGTATTCCGTAACGGTGGTTCGTTTTCAATCGAGCTCGCCTTTCTACGTATTTCAGAGGTTCTCCTTCGACGCGTCTCGGCTTTTTCAAAACTTAATGACCAAATGTAAAAACACGTACGTTTCTTTTCACCTTACAACGTTGTTTTCGCGTCACAGCCGAAATCCGCCCGTTGTAAATTCTCCATCTTCGAGCGTTACTATACTTTAAGGTTACAGGAAATCTAAACAACCCCTTATTATTTTCATCCTTTTACGAATTATCAATTGTTTCGTCATTTCGCAACGTTTTTTTTTCTTCGAAATCGTGAAACAAAATCGCATATTCGTCAATTCAGCTTTATTAACGCCTCCGCAACGTACCTTTTCTCTCGACGAAATACCGGCGCGAAAATGAAAGCACGCGCGAGAAGCGACAATAAAATTAAATAATAGAAAAATAACCCAAACGAGCCCTGAAAATCGAATAAAAACCAATCGAACAAAAATAAATCGAATAAAAAAACACAAAATATAAAAATATAAAGACCTCGGTCGACGTATTCGCGACGCTGCGTTATCGTCCAAAAAAACGAAACCGAAATTAAACTTCGAGAATAAACTGGCATTTGAAAAGGAATTTTTTCCACGTAGTAATTACGTTTACGTTTCATAATAAGCGGTCGCGATTGAATTATCTCTTTATTTCGTATTTTTCTCCATTCTTTCCTCATTTTTTTTCTCGTTTCAACATTTTTTTTCACGGTCTTCTTCGGACGAGCGAATAATTGAACCTCGAATATACACGATGATCGTTTTTCTTGTATTCTTCGTCGACGTAAAAATTTTCACCATTTGTTACGAGGAGACACGACGCCATTTCGAGGCGAATACTTCATATAATGGAAAAATGTCGTATTGCGTCGTGTATTAAATGTCTCTTTTTTCTGATAATTCATCGACGACGAGCAATTATTATAAACATTTAACTAAATTATTTTCAATTTTATTACTTGCAAGTTGGGAGCTGAATTTGGTAAGGTCTCATCCGTATCGTCATTTTTGCATTGATATTCCATAAATCGATAATTTTTGCAAAGTAATTCATATTACTGAGACTTACATAGAATGTTACTTCCCATGATTTATCTGGATTTCTTGAGAAGGGGAAGGGGAAAGGGATAAGAAACGCCAAAAGACCGTATCAATACAAATCTCAAAGGGAAAAATTTGAGCACTTACAAAATTGCTATTTTAATCAAGCGAAAAATAATCAATTATTTGAATTTTGAGCCCAACAAACGCATATACAAAAAAATTAATAATGATCAAAAATATTCTTCATTAAATTTTCTATAAATTACACCGCGAATAACATTCACCTAAAACATACGGTTCACAAGAAAAACGCGAATCAAGTTCGAGCTATGGCAATAAAGCGTGCACAACTTACAGCTACACGCTTTTTTACAATCATCCCAGGCTCTGAAGCGTCCATAAGTACGATAAATAATAATTTTTCACTTTTCATCCTCAAATCAGACAACAAGTTCGAACCACGTACCAAATTATGCTCTCGTATCGACATCACACAACCCAAACTCCTTTTTCAGTCGCTAGCCACCGCAGATACCAAAAATATGCAAATTTTCTACGCGGGTTACATGTAACGACCTTCGATACGGATTGTAATCGTCTAATTAACCATTTACAAGAACCAGAACTTGGTCTAAATTACGATTGCATACTCTTTTCATCCTCCTACTCGTTTCTTCGTCGCTTTAATACGCGTTTCGTTAAATGAATATCCAATTTGCGTAATTAGCCGACGACGTCATCACCACAATTCGATACTTTTACCTTAATTAAAAAAAAGAAATAATTATCCACTAAATTTTAATCGTCTTTGTTCTCTTTTTCGCTCCAATTATACAATTTCATTTTTTTCGTTTTAATCGAAAGAATTTACCCAATGAAATTCTCACCCCTTTTCCTCAGTTTTATGTACGATTACTCAACGTCAATTCCGCCCCCCGCCGCTTATGCTCGTTCGACTACAAGCGAAAAGGAAAAAACTCCGAATTAAAATAACCCCGACGCGCGAAAAACTACTAAAAACCTTCATTCATATTGGTACCAACGAAAAACTAATTTCAATTCGTATTCACGCGTTGGAGGCGCTTCATCGTACACACTACCCAACAAAATGACCCTCGTTAACTGTTGATTATCTGCAAATTAAAACCGTTCTTTCGTGTAATTAAAACGCGTCCGAATTTTCCAACACCGGGATAATTTTCGTTAAATAAAATTTCATCCGCGTTGCATATACAGAGAGGCTTCGATACAGAAGCGGTACCGATACAAAAAAAACACACAATTACCTTCGCGCGTATAGCCTACACACACAATAAACGTACACGTGAGAAAAACGAGCTCCGTCGACGGCCCTCGTGCAGGAAATTTCGCAGGGAACGGCTCCCATTAAAAAGCACCGACGTATCAACTTTTCCATTTCGTTTATTTTTCCAATTAATCGTAAAACGATACGCGCCAAAGCAAAGAAAACGCGCATCGTGGTCGTTACCGAAAAACGAAACCGAGGCTCGCGTTATAATTAAATTTCACGCGTTTCTGCCGAAAACGTCGGCGAAAATTTTCATTATACTAGTTATCGTCGACGTACCGCACCCCTTTCACCGACCACTCCGCACATACACCGCAGTATGTTACGTTTCGTGACTGAAAAGACACCGGCGGGTCGTCACGAAGGAGAGAGAGAAAAAAAAGGCCCTCTCAAAATTCAATTACCCGTTATCGAACCATCTTTCGTGAACATTCTCCAAAAACAAGCCCAAAAAAACACACGTCCCGAGCGTAGGAGTACACCACGTACTTCAGGTACATCTCGGAAAAGCGTCGTATACGCGGCTCCGGCCAAACAAACGAACAGGGTCAGCGTCGATAATCAAAAGCCATATACACGCATAGGTATCACACAAGTACACCACCGTGAAAAAGCATCGAGTATTATCGAAAAATCTACTCGCACGTAAATACCTGCAAGACAAACACCGCCTCGCCAACTTCCACGCACGTCACCAGCCTTTAATTACCGAAAAACTTTCGTATCGCGGCTAGCGATATACTCGATAATCATTCTCGCCGAACCGCTTCCAAACTCACTTTCCTCTTGGTAATTGCAATTTGCCAACTTCAAACGCACGCCAACCACCGTATACGCGCGTTTCGGCCAAGTATCGTTTAATTTGTTCTGCCAAAACGACGTATTTAGAATGTCGTACTAAAGACCGCCTGTTCTCCTTACGAAAAAAGCAACTTGAACTTTATCCTCGTTAAGGACGCCGCCGTCACCTGCAAAAGACGCCGAAATCCGGTGGAATTTAACGGCGCCTTTACCAAAGACGACGCGTTCTATTGTTATTGTTGCGGTAACCAGTAAATTCTCGTCGAATGTGGGGTAACGTGTTAGCACATGTGCGAAGTTCATTGTTTGGAAACCTAATTTCAACCGATGGTATCAGGCGTAACCACAAAGGGGTCAAGGGGGATTTCCCCGGGCCCTGACTTTTTTGAGGCCCATGTGCGTTTCAAGCCCTTGTAAAAAATAACGGGCCCTTTGGAAAAAATGTCGGGCCCTTTTAAAGGAGGATAGGTCTGTATAATTTTTCCCCGTGGCCTGGATTTTCTCTGCACGGTCCTAAATGGTACAAAGCAGACGTATGTAAATCAGCAGATGTACGAGTATAATTCAAGTTCAATAGCGTTTTCCTCGTCAACGTTGCATTTTACATTAATAATGAGTATAACATAATTTCAAGGAAATTTTATTACAGATATTTCAAATTATTATGAATTTCTCCGTAAATCCATTTTTTTCCGACTTATGACCAGAGCAATGAAAAATCACTTAATTTTCAACGAAAAAAACCGTTTCATGACGCCTTTCTCGCAGCTTTTTTGCCCATATCGTTCAACGAAGACGAAACATGAGTACATTCCAATTTGAACTCCGAAACTATCAATCTTGGGCACCATTTTCCGAAAAATTTAAGCTCTTAGTGTCTCATTAAACAACACGACATACAAAATTAATACTCTCCGAAGAGAAGCATCGAGCTGAAATAAAATTTTGCGTTGAATTTGTCAAAAAAAACAGGATCACATGTACCCACTTTCATTACTTTTACAAAGTTTTAGTAATTTTGTCTCTCCTTTCGATACTTTTCACATTCGAGTTTTCCTACCCAATTGTATTTTTCTCATTGTCATCTTGTCTCGAGAATTTTGTTTTTCCAAACTTCAAATCGCTTCAATTTTCTCATGTACAGAAAGCTGATACTTTTGCTTTCTTCGAAATAATAAAATTTTCATATTTTTACGTACTTTTGTTATATAAGATGAGAAAATATTTAATGAAGAACTACGCGAACACGATACTTTAATTCAATGCGATTTTCTTTTTCAACATATTTCTCTTCTCAAAAATGTAAAAAGTACTACATTGAAATGAAATTTTACGAATTTTTCAAACACTACTTTCCAGACGAATTTCAACGAAATTTAAACCATTAATTTCTCCTTTGCCTCATCACATTTCAAGACATTCCAGACACTTGAAAATTTGGATGAATCACTCGTGAAAAAACACCACAACTTCCATGCTAGATATTGAAACCATACAATCCACATGATATCGTTACTCCGTCGACGAAAGCTTTCGAAAAAAATACCCGAATGCTTTAAAAAGCTAATAAAGATCTCGTATATAATTGCCAATTACAACTTGTCGAATTGGCAAAAAAAAAAAAACGTCACCGACCGAAAAAGCAAGAAAACGTAAGTTACGCGAATAAATTACCCCGCTAGGAATCACCCTCGACTTGACTTCTCCAATTACAATTTTTTTAACCGAAATAATTGGCATCAACATTGTTTTTTTTTCCCGCAAAGGTGACAACATAGATGAAAATTACCATTTGTTGTGAAGTCGCATGCAATGGGAACGAACACGTGATAATTTCATTTCAGCTTTCGACCGTTGTCACAGATATAATTTACATATACCTCGAATATCGGCGCATCGCACCTTAACAACTTTCGTCTGATCTCCGGGCAATCGTAAAATGCACGAGCCACGCGATAAATCACCTCGACAATGAACTCCGCAACTTCTCAGGACGATATCCTGACGTCGACTACTTTTTACACAAACACATCAAGTTTCTTAAAATATGGGCGATTTCCAACGTTTCTTTTTCTTTGGGATCTGATTTAATATCCATACTCCCCCGTCATTCTCGAGAAAAAAAATCGCCATCGATGTTGACAATTTGTCAAACTCGCCTTTTAACGATACGCTCGACGGAGGCGGCACCGCGACGCTAAAAATCTTACTTTTTCGCACACCACAGCCACAAGCGGTCTTTACGAGTGCGTAATAAATCAGCACGACAGGTACGTGTCTCTTCCTCTTCGGTATTTTAAAAAGCCTTATTATTTAACCACAACCAGAGGTAATTTTCGCAACGGTGAAGTATAAAAAACAATGCGGCGAATTTACAAAAAACCAGCCCAGTTAGGTTCGCTTTCCTCTTCAAACCATAACCAAATAAGTTCCTTGCTCGAGCTTTCTTTTTCAATCGTGTCAGCTCTGTTGAAACACTCTCGCTCGAGCTTGCCCATATACACGCGCGAATTCGTTCTTATTAAGGTTTATTATCTCGCTCGAACGCATTCACGTTCGTATCAAAACGTACACATACAATGTATATCGCGTGTCCTTTTCACGTCCGCTCACGCCCGACACGAGGACACATCCTCCACCTACGAGACGACTTTTCCCATGAGAAAGACGTCTAGTTTTCGTATATGATAACCGCTCGTACGAGTCTTCTATCTCGATATCCATCGACCGTATACTCGTTGAACCGACAAAAAACCTGGTCCACACATAGCACGTATGTGTTTCCATAAGCTGAACGCGTATACCTTTGACGAACCCTCCGCACTTCCCTATACACATCCTCAACAAATGCACCGTTGAGCTCGACTCGGAACCTTTTTATTAAACAGAAAAAAATTATTTTAATGCCCCGCGAGCCACCGCTCCACGTGAAATGTTGGTAAAAGCGGAATTAATATCATGTACCGAACTAAATATATAAACTTTTTGAATGCGATAAATTCGCAACTTTGGTAATCAATAGGAAAACTTATCTTCGATAAAAAAAAGTTTACTCGTGCTTTTTTTCACTCGCTTTCTCTTCCACGAAACATGAAATATGGCTGCTTGAGGATCTGCGACCGTGCTTTTTCCATTTATTTTTTCATCTTTGCGGATATTTATGCCGAAACGCCAATTCTCAGATGGGTTTTACGATTCGCGAATTTATCCAAGGTTTCGTTGAATATCGCCCAAAGCCGAAGATCGAATGTTGACGAGTCGATAAATCTTACGCACGAATTTTCATGGGATCACTTTCTCCAATTTTCTCACATCTTTTATCCCTTAGAAAAACCGGTTTCGTAAAAAAAAAACACCTCAATTTACCTCCTGAGACAATTCCCAACAAAACAATAGAACGTTACATCGCGTTGTTTTATCGGCCCTTCGCCAACGTCCAATTTACAGGCCACATCACGCCGAAATCTCGTCAAAACCAGCCAATCAATTCGTAAAAAACTCTCATCCATTTTAATTACACGCCAAAGCAAACCGCGTACACAGCGATCGCTAAAATATCCCTTTTTAATTGCATCGCACCCAACCAACTCCACAAAGAGAAAACGCCGCGTCGTTCGTGAAATCGCTCGTTTTCCGCAAACGAACACACCAAGTAGCTCGATGCGGTAAACTAAACGTACCCGACGACCATCAAACGTCCACTGTGCACTATGCAAAAATTAAATCACCCGCCGGGGTAAATATTAATTCGTCGGCTAAATTCAACTATACCATACGTGAGCACCCAACAAGAACTCCTATGCAGAACCACCTTACTCACGTACACAGTACAGACCATCTATACCACCATATACGCAATCGAATTAGCGACACGCCAAATAATTATTCCGCGGTATACATCACACTCGGTATAGAGATAGACATCGTGGCTCATCACCAGCGCACCTTCGTTATACGTATTCGCATAATGATTAAAAATTAATACAACCTCGTCGATCCGCGAATAAAGCTCGTCTCTTCGTCGCATATAAATATTTACACGATATTCTATACCTATATTACACGAAGGGAATAAAAAAAAGGTCATTTAACGTGGCAACATACAAACACCAGGACCAAAAAAAAAAAAAAACAGGAAAACTCCTCAGAAAATGAGAAAATTATTTACACGCGAGGTACAGAGTTCGCTTCGGAAAAATGTTAATTATTTATTACACCGCCGAAAAAAAAAGTCAAACGTGTACCCGACGTAAACGAAAAAAATAAAAGGAACAACGAAAATTAACATGTATTATGCTCGTTGACTACACAAACGCGTCGTACCCTTTATACCCTTCTACGACCACTCTGATGGACTAACAAAAAACCGTGCAATTTCGCTCTCCTCGTCCACTCGCGAAAAAACCAACAAAACACACACACGACGGCGAGTTTGTTTTTTTTTTTTTCATTTTTAAATAAATTATTTTTAAACGTCGTCTTGGTCATTTACGCCATTCAACGTACGTGTACGAATAATACCGCCGCAATAAATGCGCGCGTAGTTTACGACCGAAACGGGAAAAAAGAATTAGTACAAAAAGAAAATTCTTCGTAAATAACGTAAATTTATTCGCATTAATTAACCGCCCCCGTTTTCACGTCATTTTCGCGGTGGAAACAAAAAAATATACCCGCTACGTATCGCGTCGCGATAACCGAATAATTATCTTGATAATGATAATCGTTATAGATTCGAATTTAATTTATTAAATGGGAAAATGACTAAATAAATATATCAAAGTCAACGCGCCGCACGATATCTGATAAAAAAGCGAAACTACACGAAAACAACCGAATGCGCATGCGCTATACACGTAACAACGCTCGTGGTCCGATGTCGGTCGCGTAATAAGTTCTTTAAGCACGCAGTAGCCGATTAACTTCCCCCACCAATCACCGACACATGTCGGTTCAATGTTACGCTAATGATGGAATAGATAGCGCCACGTATCTGGTCGCAAATCGTTTACACAGAAGGCGCTTCATCTCTCATCGTTAAAATATAGACGAATATTCTCGTTTCTTCTTCATATACTCCATTCCCCCCATAAACCATTAATAATAAATAAACGTAAAATCATTCTCCCCGCTCTTCGTTTTTACCCACACATAAACAATTCTCGCCACTTCAATTTCACAACTCGCATCGACTACGATGCCCAATTAACGCTATTTCGCGAGTTCAAGCCAGCTCGCCTTCGTCTTCTCCAACCCGCTTCGTCGCTTCGAGGTAACACTCACGCCATACCTGCGTAAATTAACCATGAGAATATGCGGCTCGTTTCGACAGCTGGACTCGACCGCGATTTTCGAGCCTAAAAAGCTAATTAAATAAGCTCCGATAAAAGGAAGCGTTTTACGTCAGCAGGCCTGTGCGTCGTGTTGCTGTCAGACATTCGACGCCTCAAATTCTTTTCGACGAACTTATATCTCTATCGCGTTAAAGGTTAATTAATTTAGACGGATTAACTCATTTCTTTATTCTACTTTTTTTTCGACGCCGGATCCCCAGCGAATTACGGATGGTCGAGGGAGAGTGGGTTGATTGCATTATCTGCTAAACGTTCGTAGACTATAGGTAAGAGTTATTTGTTTACAAAAGCTTCCTTTGTTAACGAATAGGCGCCTGAAAAAAACCAATTATTAGGCTGGTGAGAAAATGTCAGCCTATTTTTAGACGAGTATGTCCAAATAAGTGAAGCTATGGCGTACAATACAGCAAGATTTTCGCTCATTTTAGACGGAAATTTTCTTCTTTATTACAATAGAAAAACAAAACTAGCTAGTAAGCCAGGCAAATTATGCATGACACGTGAATATTGAAAACGACTCCGATAACCATTCAAAACACCTTCCCAGTCATAATTTCAACATCAATTCCTTGCCTCTCCCATTCAAAAAACTATCGGTTTTCTTCGACACTCTAATACGCTTATTTAAACCATCTTCGCAAAAAAATTACCAATAAAACGCCTGCGAGATTCACGGTACGAAAATAAATCCGTAAATATACGCCGACGTAACAACTGTACGATCCTTTAATCCGAACTTATCGCCGAGACGAACACAAACAGTAACCCCTGCAATTTGACGCGTACTTTAAATCGACCATTCATAAGCTTCTCATTCGCTCGTGTAATTCTAACTATCTCGAGAAACTTGGGCGCGTTTCTACAACAAATTTTCGTTCCTTCGTCTCGGCCAAGCGAAGATGCGAAATGAAGAATAAATGCAGACTCCGCCGATACACGCGTGTATGATTACCTCGTACCTTGTACGTGCGCCGTGTCAGATAAAATTCAATTTTACTCTCGACTACTATCATTTCACCGATTGCTGTACATTTTGGTCGTAAATACGCCCATAAAAAAACGATACACGAGTGAAATATTAAAAAAAATGACTTCGCGACGCGATTACCTCAAACGTGTTTGCGTATCTCTTCCTTGAACTATTTCCTATACGCTTAATTCCCATTCCATAAATATCAACGATTTCCATAAACACGTTGAAAATTTCGCTTTCATAAATTTCAATTTTCTCGTACCTGCGTCGAGAGATACATCTCCATGACCCTAGTCGAGACGCGATTTAATTACAAAAGCGTAAAAAAATACACCTCATGGTCGAGTATCGTAAATCGAATACGTATTAACCGTACGATGTCGAAAAATAATCGATATTAATTACGACGAATGGCGAGAGAATAAAATAAACAAACCGACGAAGGCGCTAAATGGGGAATTTAATTTAAAAAACACTAAGGTACGCGGCAATGGATAGAAGCGATAAAAACGTCGAAAAAAAAGCCCCCTCGCCCCGATCTTCGACATCGTTTAAAGAGCCTCGCGTATGAATCGAAACATCGAACCCTTTTTTTCCCTTCACTATTAAATACGCCAATTTCCAACATAATAATAAAAGCTACTTTCTATTCGGTTAGCCCCCTCCCCCCTCGAATTGCCGCTTCCAACGACAACGTATTTGTCGACGGTTTAATTAACTTTATATGGTCGCTAAATTTCAAAACTCGTTGAAAAGAAGCGCGCGGTACTTGGGTGTGATGAGATAGACGCTTCTATTGTTTTCGATAGCATAATGTAGCTTTTAAGGGTGAATTCCGTCGTCGAACGTGAGTAGATTCGCAAATGATCGAGTCCTTTTCGACAGCATCTAAATTTGAGACTAAACCAACTTCAAACTAAAATTAGATATTCGAAGTGTACAGAAAAAATTTAATTAACTCTCACAATTAATCGAGCTGAGATTAAGAATAATTACATAAACGAAGAGAATGATGAGCGAGTTGATTTTGTTGATCATTCGACCGAATTAGTAACAAGAAAATCCGGATTTGAAATCATGAGGCGCTAGCAGACAACCGAATCGTTATAATTTCACAGCGCATGCGCGTGTTGATTTCAAGGTCCTATAGTACTATGACGACCACATAGATAGCGCTTCTTTTCTTATAACTGGCATAACAGTTTTATCAATAATACTGCATCGTAGAGGACGCTGCATCACTGTGTCTTGCAACTACGTTATTAATTTCGGGCTATGAAAGAAAATACATCCACAAAAACACGCGACTTTTGAAAAATCATTAGAAAAACTAGTAGTTATAATACTCTGAAGCAGAATTATACTTCTGAACGGATTACACAACTACACCAACAAAGTTATCCAACCGAATAAACATCCCATCAACTCTTCCCTCAAAAAAATCCCCATCATAACACAAAGAAACTAACCAAGTCTTCATCACTTCCTTGATATTTCCCGTTCCAAAACACCCCACACATGTAACCGCGACAACACGTCACGCCAATTCTCCGATGCTCAAAAACGCGTTATGTTTATCCCATTCGACGCTATAAAATACCAGACAAAAAGCCCGTCGAAATTCACCCCAACACCCTTTTATATTCGCGTTAACTTCACACGACCGGGAATTTTTCCGCCTCTATTCAAAAAGCGAACCGCGTACACTTGTCAAAGACCTAATGATGCATCGAAAATAATATCTCCGAATGGAAACGATATACACCAAGATGAAGGAAACTAGTGAAAAAAACGCTCCGGTATACGCGTGAATTTCCATTGAATAGAGACGGCCGTCAATCTATCATTCGCGTTCGATCTGAAACATCTATTTTATTGTCGAATTTTCAAAGCTAATATTTTTTTAATGAAATAGTAAATTTTCCGTACCGTCGTATACACATCGTAGGTCGTCTTTTTTCGCCTCGATTTCCCGTTCGCCTCTTTTTATTGCGTTTTATGACGGTATTATCAATTCGTTTTTCTTTTTCGTTTGCGTTTCCGTTATATTCGTTAATACGACGTCGAGGTGGGTTAATTAATGGGCTTTTACGAGCGTATAATTTTACGGCCACGACGGAAGAATATAATTTTTTTACGCGTGCTTTGTCCTCGGAGCAAGGTTTCGCGGATGTTAGAGTAAGAATTCGAGTCGACCACACAAAAAAAGGTACGATTTATTTGATTTTGAAAACGAATGTTTTCTTTGTTCGCGTATACGGTTATTTTATCGTCGGAATATCATCGCAAAATACATTCCCAAAAATCTATTCTCATTTTCCTCGAAAAATTTTCCATTTAGAATTTAATTCATCGTACTTTAACAATCCTGATCTCATAATCGTCGCCAAAAGACTAAAAAAAAATTCAAAAAACTGCTCATCGCGATACTCAACCCTTTCACAAAAAATCATCACCGCTGTTTCTTTCCTCGACGAAAACCCTTCGCAAATATAATCTCCGTTTAAACGTACACACGCCAACTTGTTGAATTGTGTAGTCTAAATTATCCTCGTGGGAAATCTTTACCAGATTACGAAAAACATTTTCATTTGTATTCCGGCGCGCGGCAAAAGCACCGTGTAGCCGTCGAGCGAAGCTGCAAAATTAGTTGAAATTTTCATACCGACGGTATTTTTTCCGTCGTGTCGACTGAAACACACGTAATCCGACGATATCGTCGTTAGCGTATCTTGGCACAACGAAACGCTCGTAAAGCGGCTATACGCCGGTATTTTCGCCGAACCAACCTTCTGCGCCCAAAGCCGAGCGATTACACCCAGCCACATCTAGTCCGCGTCAAGATATATGGAAATACACGTGGCAACCGTAGTGCATCGAGGAAACCGCAACGTTTCCACGACGGTTAAGTGGCCAAGGCGGATGTATCTTTTCGCGCGAAATTTTCACTTCTTTCGAGATTTCAAGGCGTTCGCATCTTCGCGCAGTTCTCATGTCATCGCTTTGGCGGATTTACGCGTATTTTCCCGCCTCGACGAAAGCTACATAAAATACGATAGAATGAAATACGAAGCGGCGGCCGAAGATTAATTACCACGTTTTTAGCACACACTCTTTCGATGATCAAGCTTGAAAAGGCCTCTTACAAAGGTCGTGAAAATAACGCCTAGATTTTTAAACCAGAATTTACACGAGAAAAGAAAAGTGAAAAGCGAACGAAAAATTTTCCACTCTCAGGCTGTTCCCAGGTATACTCATACGCTAAAAATCTATTTATTCGAGGCGCCAGCGTATATAGCGTACACGATATAATGTATCTTTTAAGAGGCGAAGCGCGTTTTCTCGTGTGAATAGCGAAGAATAAGAAGAAAAGGAAGATTGAGGCGAAAAAAAAAGGGTACAGCATCCCTCGGGGATGAGTACACACATTTGATTCCCGTTTCTGAAATATGATTTGGTAGTCGTCGTAGTTGTCGGTGTCGAGAAAAAGAACGCAAATACGGCGACGAGGCAAGGCGGATTTCGTATTTATGTAGATGTATGTGTACCTGCTGAAAACGCTCGTCTGCTTGTATTCGCTTGCCAGCGACACGTTAGCGTATAAATTGAAATAAATTTTCATTATTACAACAGTCGATACATTTCGTTTGTTATGACGCGGTTACACGCGCGTCACTCCATAGCGAAATTATTATTGAAATGTGCAACATACGGAAGATCTTTTTTTCTCCTTTATGCTCATGGTGTACAATGTACATCGATGGTAACCTCATTGTTACATTTTCCCTCGTTTTTCAAGACGTTCGTGAAAAAAGGAGAAAAACCCGGTAAAAATATTACTTGACCAAATCTGTATTTATCAACACTAGCGCGAGATTCGAGTAAAGATTGACGCCCGAATATAAATGGAATCCCGAATCAATCATTTGATTGAATTGACTTTCCAGATAAACGTAAAAAAGCTACGCCAAAAAAAGAACCATCTTCAAAGCAAAAACGAAGACTTCGAAGAGCATACGATACTTTTGAGGATTTCTCATCAGTATTACTCGCCGTTTGCAGCATTCGACGAAGAAATTAAAATTCCTTTCGTGAAATTCAACTCAATCTTGCAACGCGTTTTTTTTTTAAACTCGTAATGCGATGAATTTTTTCCGACTTCGGAAAACTTTTTACATTACTTTGGAACACCAGTCCGGAAGTAATAAAATATTTTTCTTTTATTTTTATTATTATTATCATTATTTTTTTTCTTTAAAGAAGAAGAAGTAAAACTAATGAGATTCGCAGCAGTTTTTGTTTTATTTTTACAACTTCGCGGCGGTTTCGAATACGCAAATTGCGCATCACGCGACCAACGCTATTTACGGCGTTTTCATTAGGCAACTTTATTAACGTTATTTGCAGGTTTTTTACGGCGAAACCGATAGGCAATTTTATTAACGCGAACAATGTCGCTTCACGGATGGAAGCGAAACGTTCGCGGAATTGTATTACATTTTCAAGTGACGGAGACGTGTGTTTGAAAGCGTAATAGAGGATTTGAAGAGCGTAACTGGGGGGGGGGAAGCTGCTCCTCAAAAATTTAGGAAACTTGAAAGTTGACAAATTAACGATTTTCAAATTCGGCGATTAGCAAATAAAACGAAAAGTTGAATATTTTACCGAAGTAAATTACCGAGGTTGAATGTGATCGAATGAATAAAAAGTTTAAAATTGAAAAAATATCCCTTATAAATTTTCGATTTTGGGAATATTTAGGTGATATCCTCGAAAGATTTTTTTAGTGAAGTTTTTCATGGTTTTTGAACAAATTGTACGTAAATAGTCCTAAAGATGATGAAAATAAGGCATTTTCCATCGAAAATTTTTTACAATTAAAATACTTGCAAATTATGGCTTTTTTTGTTTCAATAAATCTTGAGAATATACAATATTTTGCATTGCGAAGTGTTTTAAAAAAAACGTAGAAAATTGTAATTTTTTCAAAAATTAGTCGTCAATTTCACATAAGGAAATAAGAATTTGCCAAAATCTGCCCTCCTCTTTGAAAAATATGTCCTTCATCAGTTCAGGAATTTTTTGAAAAGCTTTTGGAGCCTTCTACGAGTCAGCCTGAAAATGCTGGACACTTTTAGCACGAATAATTCAGACACGTGCAATATTAAAAATGCACGTATATAATTACATTATATTAATTTCAATCATTACGATTTTTTCGTATAAAATGTTATTTTCGAAAAAAACCTGTTTACATGAGAAAACGGTAAAATACAAATACCACAATCGCTGATCACCTATTGAAGGAAAAAAAAATAAAACCACGAAGAAATTTCCGCCGCGTAAACGGAAACTTTACAACTTTCCATAACTTTTTCCATCCACAGAAACACATCACTTTACCCGCATCTCTCCGGCAAACTTCGCTTTCGTCTCTATCACGCTAGACCTACCACATATTCGGAAATTTTTCACTCTCTTCGCACTCCACTCAAAAACACTAATTGGAGTCGGCTTATACGGCTTGTTCGCGTAAATACCATCATGCGCCGCGCGTAAATTTGGTGGACGTACGAAAATTCAATTTACCTCCATTTCCGCTATTTCCTCCTCCTTTCGAGCTTAAACGTTCTCTTTCTCTCGTACGCACACGATACACAGCCGTGTTCCATTCGTGTATCTCTCTTTCTCTCTTTTGGTGGCTTTCACCCCTCATACACGATTCCATTAACTCGGCGAAATAACCCGATTATACATATAGGAGATATTTTTCACCTAACCGCGTTTGCTCTACCACATATACACACGTAGTCTACGTACGCATGCATTCTATATCGACGTATCGAACGCTGTACTCAATTTGGATTTTATAACTTATCGTACGATAAACGAAATAGAAAAATTACGCAATAAACTTGTTCGTATAGTTTGATAATTTTCGTTGGTTAATTCGTTAAAAAGCTGCAGACGTGGCGGCTGCGAGCTTTCGCCGGCTTGTAATATGTGCTTTTTATAGTCCCATACTTTAATTCGGTATTGTTCGCGTACGAAGACGGTCACGCGATGTGATTTCCAGAATTATGTTCCTATATTACTTTTTCTTCTCCCTTCACACCACATCCGTAACAAGTGTCGTTTCCCATTAAATAATTGATTTTGAAAATTAAAATAGAAAAAAAATCATTCCTTGATTAAGTAAAAATTACAACTCGAGTCCGCACCTACCAACAATAATGATTTTATTCTCGTTCGTTGTAATTCCATCGTCGCTTTGTCCGACCACAATTTACGATTTATAAGAAAATCTCCCCAACAAAAACCGACGACATTTTCTGCCTTGAAAAAATACGCGAACTACGAAGCAAACTCGTTTCCTAAATTTCAAACTCGCCGATTAAATCGATTACAATTTCAATCCGCCGTAGCATCCGATTTTAATCACACTTCGTCGTAAATTTTTAATCAGAAATTCTTCTCGCATTGTTGAAATTCTGCGATACTTTTTTTTTACGAATATTATTTTCCCTCCGTTTACTTCCTCCTCTCTTTTCGTACCACCAACGTAAACTTTTTAATTACAAGATTATAATAAAAAGAAACAAAGCCGAGAATTTTTCACTCGTACATACGCGAAATTTGAAAAATTAAATATTCAAAAAAATCCTCACCCCAATCCTTCCCTTTGTTCGTGTCGAAAAACACAAAAAAAAACTCGAAAAACAAATGAACGTTAAAAAAAAGGAACTGGGAAGAAATTAATTACAAAGTATTATTAAAAATTACTCCATAGTCTGGCGTTTAGACTTGACCGAAAAAAAATCGCTTAATTTGGACTTTCGCTCTATATTCCGGTTGATTAATAAAAATAATAATAAAACCCAGCGTCAGTTTCGCGCGCATCGTTTACAATTTACTATCTCGAGTTCTCGAGGCGTTTTAACGTTTTAATTGCGGAACTCCTCTGCTGCCGCGTAATATTCGGCGGAGTACTCGCATATTGTTGAGTATATTTCGAGCTACGGAGGAAGAAGGGATGTTGAGTACCAGTCCTCGTTATTACGTATAATTTTTCTTTTTTAATCTTGAACCGAGATGAGTCAATTGTAAGAGTTTTTCCGTCGTGTTTTGTTTTTTATTTATTTTTTTTTTCGTTTGAGAATTTACCACATAACTTGAATGAAGCATGCCGCCGTTGAATTCGAGTAAGAGTATTTTTTTTTCAACATTAACATCACTCAATTCATCTTCTATCGTTGGAAACTCATTTATATCACAACAAAATCGTGAAAATGATGTTGCAAAACGATTAAATCAATGAAAACTTTGGTTAACATGGCAAAAAACAATAAACATATGTTGTTAAAATAATTTAGAATCGATCAAAATTAAAATTGTCTAAAAATGTATAAAGTTGTCAAAATGTTGTTAAAAATGTTCAAAGTAATACCAACATTTAAAAAGTTCTTATAAAATTTTGAGCAAATATTGAACAATTTTAAACAATATGTGACCGATTTCAAACTATTTTACGAACATTTTAACAGTTTTTACGCAATTTTGGGCAAGTATTGTACCGCTTTTAACAATTTCAACAACTTTTTGACAATTTTAAGAAATTTTAAGCAATTTTAACAAAATTTTGATCGGTTCTAGACTATTTTAATAACATTTTGATTTTTATTTGCAATTTTAACTAAATTTTTCGTTAATCTAATCCTTCTACAAAACTTTTGTGCAATTTGAAGCCGATATTAATCAACTTTATTCGATTTTAACAACATTTCAGCAGTTTTCATGAGATTTTGAGCAAGTATTAAAAAATTTTGAGCTATTTTTTTCCACTTTTTCAATCCATTTCTTGAAATGTTGACTCGATGCACCATTTTTCCACTATCTTTATAACTTTCACTATGTGTTCAGGCTGATGAAAATTGGCTGCACTACTATGACACGTGTCACACATAATCACCAATCGCAAGACACAGCCCGTCTTAAAATTTCTTCTTTACCGAGATAAGAGAGGGTGGTACGATTCACGAAACATCAGAATTTCACTTCCCAGACAAAACCATGTTTCGCATATTTTGCAACGTGTTTGTATCGAGACAACTTATCTAGCATCGTTTTCGATTTCTCGTCCATTTTTCCTCCCCGACAAAAGTAACGACCGCTATTACGACGTAATTATAATTTTTAAAGCACCATTACGCGGCCGGAAACACGGCGGTCGCTTCGTGGTGCGATTATTTTAACGAGGGAAAAATATCACGTATTTTTATAATTTATCATTCGCATCGGCGGCGTCGTCGTGTACATAGGCGCGTATTTTTTCATTTGCGGGCGATGGCGAAAAAAAGCTCGGTAAACTTTGACGTAATCAGCTCTCGCGGTTGTTTGGAAACTCGACGAAGGCGGCGGTATCCATTAAAAAAATAATACCTTTAATCTTTGGCCGATTAACTTGTTTCGGTAACTTTTTATTATTCGCCCAGCGCCTCGATCCTCGTTCGTCTTAAATCACTCGTCTTTCGCCGAGACTTTTCTCGTACCTTGGTTACTACGCGTCGCGTCTTCGTAATCGTTGTCGTTACCGAGGACCTTAAATATAAACTTTTAACTCGTCGAAGAAACTTCAGGCTTTTTTTCCTCAGACTCTTAAACGCCCATTACTCGTTAACTGTTGCTACGAGCGTGCTTAATTGCGCCCGTACAAATGACACGTTATCGCATGTTGGCGCTTTTTCACCAGCTCAACGGGCCGCTTTTATGTTACGCAAAATGGAACCGCGTTCGCGTCGCACAGATGCCAAAATGCTAAAACATATCGGCGGCGTACTTACAATTTATTCGATATTTCGTATACGTGTGCGTAGGTCATTCCCGCGAGAATATTGATTTAGGTAGTTTTTGCGAACGTTCTCGCGATATTATTTATTTGAAGAACGAAGCTAAGGGGGAAAAAAATCAACCTAGTTCGTTATTTCAGATTAAATTCTCGTATCGCGCGTACGAGCGCTACGACCGTCGGCGCGTAAGACGCTTCGATACGCCGCCAATCAACTTTATATCGCGTAAACATCGACACATGTGCGAGGAAAAATTTACGAGAAAATTTCGCGCCCAAGAAAACCCTGCGTTGAGTTTCAATTTAACGCGAAAAATTCGCAATGGAAAATAGCACAAAAAACATTTTAAGCGAAAAACACCGTATAGATTGGAAGTGGAAACGAGAACACGATGGCGTTGAACGTGATGCGCCGCACGCCGCGCGAGCTATTTCATTTTTACGAGTAGAAAATTTGAAACCAAATCAATCGTCGAAAGTATTTTTTTTTTACATCGACGATTCGGACGATTGAAAAAGCAAAAAAAATTATTTCGATTCGAATAGGTACTTTTCTCGCTATTGTGGTCGTAAAATTTCAAACGTTAGGTCAATAAAATAAAACGAAAAGTTCGCAATGTCTGAAAAAATAAGGAAAACGCGAATCTGGTCGTTTGGTAATGTCTTCGAAGAATTGTGTCATTAGATGGGCGATAGGAGAAGAGGGAGTGGTTTGAAAATCCATCGAATAATCAGGAATTGCGGTTTGATTGTTTGAACTTGGATGGAGAGGAAGAGGGGTACGTGCGATTGATTTTTCAGCCTGTCGAATGTCGGCGAGAACCGTTTGTTTGATGAAATGTCATACGTGACTGAATTGGTGACGTCATGGGTTCGATTTTATTGTGAGTTATTGACGTCATCGTCGTTTATGAGTGATTTTCAAGGATTTGGGAAGGATGGAATCGCAGCGAATTTTTCCAAGGACGTTCCTGCTGGCTTGTTGACAATGCGTCTGAATCAATTTTTTCATTCCCGGCATTTTTAAAATAATTTTTAAATTTTTCTTGAACTATTTTCATCATTTTTTTGCAAGTTTCTTTTCTTTTTATTTACCACGTCCAATAATCTTCATTTCACATGATATGGATTTTTGAGGTTTTTTTTTTTCAATTTCTTCGCTATTTCTTTTTCCATTTTTTGGTATTTTTTACGAGTTTTCATATGCTTCTTCAACTATTTTTATCTTTTTTTTTGAGTTTTCTCTTCATTTGCCATTTTCAATAATTTTCATTTCACATGGGCAGATTGTGCAATTATTTTACAATAATTTCTTCCCTATTTCTTCTTGCGGAATCTTTTTCCATTTTCCGGCACTTTCTAAATATGATTCCCTTTTATTTTTTCAATATTTTCTTCATTTATTTGGACATTTTTATCGTTTTATTTGTCATTTTCAACAATCTTCAATTCATTTCTTGCGAATTTTTTACGTATTTTTTTTACAATTTCTTAATTATTCTTCTGGTTGCTTTGACGTTTCAAAGGAAGCCTAAGATAATTCAAACCTAAATCAACGACCTCAAAAGTCTTCATATGTGCACATGGTTTTTTTGCAAGCAGCTTCCGTTGTTTCGATAAAAAAAGAAAAATTTTTTAAATCAGTAGAAATGTTTATGTTCCGACCTCGACCATTATTAATCTCAAAGTGTCTGGAACGATTGCAACAATTTCATAATTAATTCTACCTTTCCGCGATTCCCCCTTATTCTCCTTTTTTCATCATTCCATTAGTTCAAAACACGTATCTACTTATTTGAATTTCCATCCAATAAAAATAAAAAGCTAAAAGACGATTAGTTGGATGCAAAACCGTGGAAAATTTCGGATTACACACTCTCGAGTAAACTTTTCACCATTTACTTGTTAGTTTACATCGCTATTTACATTTCAGCATACCTCGCGTTAAAGGCAAAAGAAGGCGAACAATTTGACGAACTATTTGTAAGGTACACGTTTAATACAAGTTTTATTGGTAAATTTAAAACTCTCGAGCGAGTTTCAATTTGAGAAACGATACGTCACGAGGTTACACGTGCGATGGAGTTTCATTTTCTCTTTTTTTTTCGCCTTCTTATTGTTGTTCGGCGAAGAAACGCGCGCCAATTCGGTGGCACATGTTATCGAGACGAAATACGAGTAATCAATTTCATAAAGTGGTATACGTATCTCGTTGAGAAGATGAAAATTACACGAAGAATAATTTCAATTTTTCCTCAGCTTTTAAAATGATAGAACAAGGGACGACCTTGTACACGGCATTGAACTCCTTTTTTCGCGTTAAACTTGACCAAAAATGTACCGGAGGTGATCGCGTACCACGCCTCCGCGTACGATCATTCAAATATCTGACGTGAAATTATCTACCGATAAAACTCTTTTTCGCGGCCAAGTCGACATTGAAAATTAAACGCCGTAAAGTTCCCGACGGCTGAACTTTCGCGTAATGGAACAGTCATGTAATAAGATGGACGATTGACGTATTGCCCAAGTTACAAAGCTTCGAACTTCTCAAGACGGTTCGAGTCGAGGTTAAATCGTAAAATAGACGATAGCGGCCTTTTCTACGTCTCAATCAATCGAATAGTTTTAACAAAGGTTAATGAAGCGATTGTGTTGCAAATGGAAGCCTGCGAGATCATTTCATTTATACGAACGAGATTCCCGGCCCGTGGCGCGAACCGCGAAAGGTTGCGAAAATTATCCGCTTGTTGGTAGCGTTACATTGAGAATACTCGGTGCGGAAAATTTAATCAATGTGTTTTTCTGTAGGTTTCGTGTCTTCGGCGAATTCGATCGTAGATGGAAAAAGTTTACGGTGCGAATTGTATAACGCGCTTTGTACAAATACCGCGGGAGAGATTCGCAAACGGATTATAAAGCTTTGGAAATCTTTCGAAGTAGGCGTAAAAACACGTGTTATTGGAGAAATTAAGCGATGATTTTCACCGCGCGAGATGCGTCATGCGGAAGAAGACGATAAATAGAATATCAACGAGGGCTACGTCGTAAAAATACTTCTTTTCAAATGTATTTGAAAATTTCAAGGAAAAAGATACAGCATCGGCTTGTGTACTCGTACAAGTCCGCGACACAGTGAGGCATACTCTCTCACACGGATGAAGCATCATGTCCTCAAACCCACCTCAAAGTGTTTGAAAACATGACTAGAAGACAGAGAACGCAAACGAAAAGAGCGAATGCACGAATCACGATATTTTACGCCCTCCCTCGCCGCATCGGCATCACCGACGCAGAACCACTGCACTTCGCAAAGCCACGAAAAATCTCTACTCTCGTGAGAAAAAAACTGGCAACATCACCGAGACGACTTAGTCGAAAGTACGTATCGACTGAAAGCTCCAGGGTTAAAATATCGAGAAAATATTTACCTAGAGTGTCTTCTTCGCGAAGCCATTATTGTATAAAGAACCAGTCGAATCGAACGCTGTCGAAAAAGCGTAATTCCAGATTACATTTCGGCGCGTATCTGCAACGTACTTACATTGTATCGAGAAATTGCTTTTTTATTATATCCACGTTGGATCTACGACGTGTACGTTCGCTCGGTCGTAAAACTTTCGCTAAAATTCACCCCCACTCCGCCTTCCGTCGCAATCACCGCTGCAGCATTCGTACAATAATTTGTAAATTAAGAAAACCATTCGCGTTACACATTTCCGTTTACGAGCTTAATAAACCATCTCGCTGCGCTGTTTTCAATAAGCATACGCTTCCACGGCACCCTCCTCCCTTCCACGCGTCAACTGTGCTCGAGAAACGACGCGACGCTATACACCATCGACGCATCGTAGCGCGAGACGGCGCGCACAGCGTACGAAATTCCACGAGAGCATCAATTTATATCGGCGAATTCGTAATTATTTCCCAATCGTTCTTCGTGTAACTTTTCGCATCATCGCGGAAACCCCGTTTTCCCACGATATTTACCTCGATTCGAATTCGCCCCTATAAACGCTTCATCGAATCTTGTCCGAACTCGTATAGCGTCTATTTACACGTCAGCCATCGTAATCTCGCGACGTGTTTTCTAACGAGTAAATACGTAAATAGTTCTGTGCAAGATACATAATCGAAACAGACACCGAGTACAGATGAGATGACGCGTTTAATTTTCTTGCATCGCGTTCACAACAAAACTCTAACGAGCTTTCTCGCGCCTTCCTCCACCTTCGCACATCGACATCAGAAGTATCGCGTCGAAGAATACCAAATAATGGAATTTCAATTCTTCGCCCGAGATAATTTGAATTTTACTCGCTCCTTTGCGGACAAACTGTAACGCAATTCCGAGCCAGCGATGACAGCAGCGTATCCGATACCGTCGCCGTTTCAAAGACGCGAATTACACGTTTTTTCTTACCGCGTTCGCGCGCGGGTTTTCCGCGGCGCGAGGCCGTCGTCGTGTGATAGGTATTCGAAACCAAGCCACGATCCCCCTCTCGTGTTGACGTTCTTTTGAGCCCATTTCTCGAGAAAATTCCACACGAGTTTGTTCCTTTTGTGATATAATATCGAAAAAGCTTCCACGCGCCTGTCTTCTTTGGTAACTTTTCGCAAACGGTATCTTTGATGTAACCAAAAAGAAAAACCGCCTCTTCATTACGAGGAATGCAGCACGTAGAACTCGACAATTTCCGCTTCCTCGATGAAAAAACGTAGATACTGCAAGCGAAATGTAACTTTTTGATCATACTGTGGCGGAAGTTAATATTGAATTGAATCGACGATGATAATTGCTACTTGATGAAGTAAAAATTCAAAATCGTACTTCCGACTTCCTCTCCTCGTGTCTTACCTCGCTTGAACCCACTTCGAATCGTCGCCGTTGAAGTGAAACATTTCAACCACTGCTCATCTGCTCAGTGTTACATTCTTCTTGGAAAAATGATCTCCAAGGTTCGATAACTTCTCATGGAATAAATAAATTTTAAGACATCGGTTGCGTATCGTATTAGTACGAGTATTACAGATCGCCTCTTGTATTGTTTGAAAGACCCTCGTCCTTAAAATTTTTTTTCTCAAGTCCGTGTACCGTTCAAATAATAGTTTGTCATTTTCTACGCATGTCATGAAATTTTATACTTCGACAAATCATGTTTTTTTTAGGGAGGAGGGAGGAGAATTGATGATCGCATACAATTTTACATTTTTCTAGGTACTTTGCGAAACTGCAAAATTTCTTAAAAATAATTAGTCTCGTCAAATACGAATAACAACTTTAATCACGAGTGAACTTAGTACCCAACATGAATAATCTATATACTAAAAAGAAGACAGGATTTTTGTCCGCGTACGATCTCGAAAACCGCTGAACCAAAATTGAACGTGTAGTTGTGCATGTTTTAAAAGAAAGTCGAAAAAGTTCAACCGAAAGTTGAGAAAAAAGCTTTTGAAGTGTCGACCAATCAGAAGCCGGTATTCGAGGTTTTCGACCAATCACAAGCCAGCTGAACTGTTGCTGAACCAAACTTGAACTGTAAGGGCTCATTTGAAAGCTGTTCACGTGTAGTATAGTGAATGTTTTAAAAGAATGTCGAAAAAGTTCAACCAAAAGTTACACGTGAGGAACCGTAAGTTACTTTGTAAGCTGGGAAACATAGTTTATAGTTTTATTGATTTCGACCAATCAGAAGGCAGTATTTCAAAATTTTAACTACGCGCTGCTGCAGGCGAGGTGGTTGATTTTTTGATTTTTTTTTTTGAATTCCCTCAATTTATGTGAATTAATAGTCAAAATTTGCGTGAATCTACTAATATAAAAGTTCAAAAAGTCACTTCGTAAGCTGGGAAATATAGTTTAAAGTTTTATTGATTTCGACCAATCAGAAGGGAGTATTTCAAAATTTTAACTACACGCTGCTGCAGGCGAGGTGGTTGATTTTTTGATTTTTTTTTTTGAATTCCCTCAATTTATGTTAATTAATAATCAAAATTTACGTGAATCTACTAATATAAAAGTTCAAAAAGTCACTTCGTAAGCTTGGAAATATCAATTTATACATTCTAAAAGAATCGCGCAGTATGCGCGGTAAATCGGGTATCTAGTAAATAAAATGATCCTTTTAGACTTTTTGTCCACTTTTACTCGCACCGATTAGACATAAAACAACATAAGCGTTTTTGTAGCTCAACACACGCCTTCTCAAATCACCCCAAATCAAAGGCAATGCACTTTGACCGGTCATTCAACACTCACTCGTCACCTCATTCAATAAATTTCATCCACAGTACGAGCTCATTAAAAACCATTCTCCTTCGACAAAAGCCAAACTCAATCGATACCTCGAGATTATAGCATACCATTTGAAAAGGTCCCGTCAGCCTTTTCGGCATTACCATACGTCGCGCCTTTCATCCTACGCGCCACTCGTACACGGCAATCATTCTTGGGAAAAACAAACACTCCGTGTATCGGCGTAATTAACTTCGATAACACGATACCGAACATCGGACCATACGCGTAATTACCTAATTTTATTGCTATCGTATAGCGAAATCTAATAATCGTCTATGTTGACGTATAATTTAGCCTCGTACGAGTCGGCTCGTTGAAAAGGCCAACGATACGGATATCGCTCCGCATACAAAAGCTACGTCGATTCCGCCAACGATACCCGGGCGCGTATACCCTATTAAACCCGAGCCGAGGTCGACAAAGTGACATCGTAGATCGACCGAATAACCTCGTCTCTGTGTTTTCCCTCCGCTGTCTGCGTGATCTGGCGTACGCAAACGGTGGCGTAACACAGACACACCCCGGAGCTATTCCAATAAAGATATTTCATGTAAACCGAATCGATAACGTTGTTCAAAGGTTTGCTCCCCCCCCCCTCCGCCCCAGTATAACAAAGTGACAGAAAAGCATTTAAAGTCGTTTCGCGATCGTGACCAGAATTACGTCGAAGTGGCTTTATCTTACTTTCGCCGTGCACCTTCTGCTCGACGAATTTCCGCCTTCGCGTTGTCGTCGTACTTAACACGCTAGCGCCTTTTGCGTCTCGCCGAACGAAAAAAACTCACAGACCTCAAATTTCAGTCACGTTACGTGTTCTTCCCTCCCCTCATCCTTCGACAAATCGCGTTGCCTTGAATTGTAAACGTCGAATATGATTTCATCGTCGAATCAGATTTTCGACTTGACTTCAAAATACTCTCGTAAGCGTTCTTTTTCTCCGACTTTATCGGCTCATTTTCTTAAACGATGGTAACCGATAAAGTATTCGAAATTGTACGCCAAAGGCTATTTTTCTTGCGTTTTCCTCCTTGCTTCATCTTCGACGTCGCAGTAGTTTTTTTTTCTTCCTTCGACGAAAACAATCTACATTTTTGGCGCGTTCAACGTCGCGCAGATTTATCAGCCGGAACGAAATTTGCTTACATTGGTTAAAAATAAACTCCGAGATGGTCATTTATTTACCTCGACTTCGCAAATTCGTCCCATTTTTTTGCTGACGTGTCGCCGAATATTCGCACGTTGCCGCGTGCACGAAATGTAATCGCGTCTATCGTCGATTTACGCCGGGAAAAATAAACACTCGTTATAGGAAAATTTACATTAGATAAATCGTCCCGTCGATGAAGTCGACCCTCATTTGACAATGCTCCAGATGGTGAATTCTACTCTTTAGGTATTTGCTCTTTTCGTTTTGATAAGTTTTTTGGGGCTACTTTTATTTTCTAGAAAATTTATATAAGACATACTGAAATGAAAACCAGCGTGTTGAAACTTGTTTGAAAAAATTAAGCACCAGTCGCGAAATAATTATTATACCAGAATAATTAACATAACTAAAACTATTTGTCGTAAAATTTCTCCAAAAAAATGATGGAAACCTTTTTTCTTCCAGGAGTCAAATCACGCCAACAAATCGGCTACTTTCCGACACGTCTTTCAAAATTTTCCAAACATATCGTTGAATGTAAAATACACACGAAGGAAGGTCCATTCTTGAGGACTTCTAGAAGTGTAGGATGTTTGGTGGAGATTCGCTGTTGGACTGAGTTTCGTAATATCTCCTGGAGATAACGCGATTATATCACACGAATATGCATCTCTACTGCTTCTGTTTATCCTCCTTTTCATCAGGCTACTTCTTGCACGTCATTCTCTCAGCTTCTCTCAGCATATCGTACCTTTAGCTTTGTTGACAGATTCGCTGATACGTACATACGTCTTTGTATCTCCTACTTTCCAGTTCCTTTGCCGTTGATCCTCGCTAAGACGCAAATAACGACGTTTCGTTTGGTTAATTGATGCGAACGAAAGAGAAACCAGGTAAATGAATCGACATACGCGCTTCCTTTTATCGCATCGAAATAAACACACGTTTTCTTTGTACATGTCGCACCGAAGAGATAAGCGAAGCAGCTAGAACGAAGATATTCGCGGGCGCGTACCGACGCGAAGACGACGACGTGGTAAAGCAACGCAGAATATTGTTTTGTTTAAACGTCTGTTAATCGGATTAACGTCTAAATAAGCAACGCGTTTTTGAGTACAGAAAACGACGTAAATGATGACGACATTTGTACATACGCGAAGAGAAAGACACTACGAAAATTCAACGTACAGAATTCGCTGCTTCTCAACCAACAATTCGGTTCTGCGATACGTCGACGGCAAAAATTACCCAACTACAAAGATGGCCCTGTACCATCGACGACGTGGCGGCTGTCAAACCACGAATGTATTAGGTTAAGCGAGCGAATTACGTTTAGAAAATTTCCACGTTATATGCTAAATACGGGTAGCTTTTTAAAATGATGGATTCGAGGACGAGTTAAATGTGAGATTTAAACGCGTTCATCATCGGCGCATTTGGGATTTTTTTTTTCAAATATTACGCGACAACGACGACGCCGGGAAAACTACGCACGAAGCATCACCGATGTAAAGGCTCCATCGCTCGCGAGAGTCTTCGGGTATTTCGCGATACGTGTCAATAAAGCTCGAAGTGACAACTAACGCGGAATTTAATTTACAACTTTTTTCCTTCATTTTCACGTTAACTTACGCCAAAAGTGAACATGTAAGAGTGACAAGATTAAGGATGAATGAGAGGTGAAAAGGGAGTATTTTGCAGGCGCGTTGTGTTTTCAAAATAACGTCAAATATGGTTTACGAAGTAGCGAGAATTTTGTTCACTTTCAAAGTGATTTTTATGCTTAATCTGCATTTTGAAAGCTGCTTGTCGCCTTGCGTCACGATTCAAAGTGTGCCGCGAATTTATGAAATTGTCGAAAATTTCGCGCGAATCCGACCAAGCACGTACGATGTCGCTGCGCTGCGCGGGAGACGTCGAAAAGCGCGAAATTAAATTTTTTTCACATGTTGGGAAATTGAAAAAATCCTATCGATAAATAAATAAACGTCGTTGCTTTTAGAAATTTGACGAAAAATTTCCGTCCGTCGAAGCGTAGCGAAACACGATGAATGGGTAAATTCTGTCATACGTCCTTGGAATTCGCGTTCATAAATAACGACACGATTTCTTTTAGAAAAATTATTCGAAAAATTTATATTTTTATAAATGTAAAATACATTCGAGGATTATCTTGATTTCCAGGCAATAGACTTGTTTTTCAGACAAAGCCTCCACATTTCTTTGGCGACGAAAAGAACGACGAACAAATGGCAGAAAATTCGGAAAATTATTTTTGGAGTTTCTCCACACAGACTCAGATTCCATCAAAACCACACGCCCACTCGATGCTCAATTACACACACCGAAAAAAAACTATTGGCAACGTCGCATATCCGACGATTAATCGCTTTTTAGCGTTATGCCACGTGACAAACTCATCTCGAAAAACGCTCCTTTTCAATTTCCGGCTACGAATCGATTGAACGGGGTAATTTTCGAGTTATTTTTCATCACGTACCGTTAAGCGTCTTTTTTTTTCGAATTTTCGACCTCCTCCCATTTCCCCTCTTTCTCATCTTGTATAAGTCGTGCTTATTTCATTATCGTTTTTCCACGGTACGTACCCAACGCCCTCGATATATTTTTTTCCTACGTTAAATACTAATTTTATTTTCACGGGGCGACGAAAAGTTGACGAACACCACTTAAAAACAACAAACTTTTCGTAGGAGAATATTGCAACAAGAAAAAAAAAACAGCCAGTTTTACGTTCATCAACCTCGGTATAGATGATATAAGCCCTTATAGCCTCATATACGTACTCAGCATCCTTTCTATTTCTCAATTTGTTTTGTTTCACGTGAATACAGGGCGTTCCGTAACGTGGTCTTTTCATTTCGAGAAAAATTACGGCAATCGATTTAATATCAACGTGAACATGATCATTTGCTGATCTTTCAAATTGAAAATAAAGCACTATGTCGGTTCAATTTCATTTTTTTTTTCTTCAAATAAATAAATTCTCAAGTTATACGTTTGTATAGTTTTTATTTTATCACGTAGAGACCTTTTTTTTTAAATAAAACTTCAAAACTTAAAACCACTATTGAGTAATTTTTCCACAACAAATTTGAAAAATTAAATTACTCGGCTCCTACGACCCGAAATATAGGCAACTTATATGACAAAAATGCTTTCCAAGTAGCTACCAGCGTCCTTGGAAGAAACACGATACCTTACAGAACACCCTGTACGAGCACAACGAATAATGCATCTCGTATACGAAATCAGCTTCTTTCATACGCATCGAAACATTCTCGGTTTGTTTTTAGACCTCGCCTCGCACGGGAAATCTAGCGCGAGGTAAAAATAAAAGAACACAGCGTGATTTCCTTATCTGTGAAACGTCGCGTACGAGGAAATCTCACGGTTGTCGTCGTCTCGGCGCATACCACCAAGATTGTCAACGACATAAAGAAAATTCGCTAAGCAGAAAAATCCCGTAAAATAACAATGGTACTAGCCAACGGGGGCAAACGCTCCAGATAACAAGTTTAGTAATAATATGGAAATTGCTAGTACGATTTTCAATACGTGTATCACGTATACGGCACGTATGAAAGACGAACAATGTAAATGCGCCGCGCAGTAAACACCGTCGTGTTCTTTCCGAATACACAACAAGAAGCCGCAACGTAGGTGTTATCTTGTAGCCAAACCGTGCACCTCTCCCTCAAGTGAAAAAAAAACCTACCGAAAAAAAAAGTTTTCTCAACGCGACGAGTTCATAAAATACAGCTGTCTATTCGCGCGACGCGAACCCTATCGTGTATTAAGACAACGTATGAAAACGTATCTGTGTTATCGTTCGATATTAAATTGTAAACGAGCACACGGTGATCCATCACCATATTGTTGTTTATTTGACGTGATAATATGCCTTGTATATCGGCGGCGATTTGACTTCCGTCGTGTTACGAAAAACTTCGCTGACAACTTCGTCTTCCATCTTCTTCTGCATCACGTTTCAGCGCTGAAGTCGACGTTGCGTGCGGAAGACGTGCGAGCGCGGGAGGTAAAGTATGTTGATCTTCGTGTCAAGATGCGTGCGCCGAATGAACGAGTTTCTACTATGTAACTGGTTTAGTTCCCCCACTACTCGTATGCAACAGTCGGCTCGATGGTCCGTTCATGTTGGTATAGATGGCGCTTCACTTCTTCAACTATTAACTCGCAGCTCAGAGAAATTTGATAACAGTGATGCCAACTAACTTTTTTGTTATTTTTTAATCTCGAATCATACAACTGAACAAAAATTCTGCAAAATTTCCATTTCTTTTTCCAATGAAAACGATACATTCGAATTGCCAATAGCATACCAAGCTCGCGTCCACGAACAAGCTAACCAACCGCTACGTTCTCTGTACTATCCATCGAAAGCACTTCTAATAGTGCCGGCACAGCAAGAATTTCCATCGATAAACACCGTAAAACTCCTTCGTCAATTTTTTCGACCCAAACTTTTTCACCGATGAATTCGCGACGTAAAAAGTAAAGACGAAATACCACAACGTCTACACGGCGCGAGAGACGTGATGAAACTAGAAACGTACAAGCGACCGTCAACCCTTTCGCTCAATTGAGATGACTTAACAAAACATCATCAATCTATTGTTAAAACGTCCCCATTGTTAATAATAACTACCCCTTTGAAAACAATATAAACGAAAATCACTATTTTATTCAAAACCCTCTTCCTTTTCACGTCGTTTCTCCTCTGCATCAATATGTCTGCATGTGTTTTTTTAGTCCTACACTCAGAACCATCGGGAGAAAGGGGGCAAGGAGGGCACTTTGCCAGAGGCCTGGCTTTCTTGAAGGGGTTCAGGAATTTTAGAGGTAATTTTTCATTATTTCGTTCAGCTACTAAATATCATGAAAAACGAAGAAGCGACTAGGTACATGCGCTTCGGGTCCACTTTTGCTCTCAATGGCTCTACTTACACTACACTGCGATTAAAAGACAAATCCAAACAAACACGATTCGGGAAAACTGAAGAAATCTCACTCACCTGAGTAGTTGAACAGTCATACAGGAAGCAAGAGTAGATACGATTTCATTGGAGACCATCTACGATATAATCAAGACCAAGAAACTCACCTGAAACAAAATAAAAAGAACTTGTTAAAAATCAAGAAACAACAAACTAAAATCTGGCTTCTGCGTTGTCAGCAGTATTTACATTTTATCATATGAGATTGTAACGTGATACCACCTTCACAATAATTTCAGCTAATCGTAAGACTGAGAATACCATTATATTAAAAACACATAAATTATCCGTTCTCGTGTCCAACATGTGGGATAAATTGATAATTGCAAGATTGATATGATCTGATACGTAGGAACTGAAGCTAAACGGAAGAACCACTGAAAGAAACCTCACTATAAGGTCGTTATTCACAAGCACGCCGACAAAAGGCAATAAAAACAATAACGAGCGAAATCATTCACCTTTAAATCTATTTCCCTGTTTTGAAGCTTTTCTTCCACGTGCATCAAACGAAGATGCCTCGCAATCAGCATTCCGTTCAATACAAAAAACCACCCGTGTTCGACTCCAACTCCGACGGTTACCACAAACACGATGCCATTGCATTCACAAAGGCTACCGCCGCGCCTTTGAAAAACGCGAACAGAAACAGAGACTCGGACACCGCGGTATTTGCGGTCTTCGTGAGGCGATTACGAAAACACCACATAACGAAACAATTTACAAATAGTTAGTTGTAATGCGTTTTTTATTGTTGAATAATTAAGTTTTACGACGTCGTACGAGGCTTTATTTCAATTTAGCTTGGTTTTTTGGCGAGCGCCAAGTGGCGAGCAACGAGAAAAATAAAACGTCTTTAATGACGTCGTCGTGCGCTCGGATATTTTACAACCCTTCGGGCGGAAGTTTATTACCGGGTAATTTGGTGGGCGAGAAGAGGACTAACAAGGAGATCGGGGTGCGTTGCAAAACCTTCGAGTAATAAATATTTAATACCGGCGAACAAGTACGCGCAATTTGGGAGTCGTACAACGTATGCAGGGTGTAAATGTACGGTTACCTTTTTTTTTCGGCATAGTATTAATGGAGCATGAGGAAGGGGGTGGTTCAGCGGTGGCATTTTTCACGTAAACGACATAACGTACCGGTGGAATTTAGATGTTTCGCGTTGACCCAAAGAAATACACTATATTACCTTCCAACATACAGATACAACACAAAATAGCGTGCAAGTGGAAGACTAGACAATACAGCGAGGGTGGGTCATTCAATCTTTGCCTACATTCATAGAGCTGTCAAGTGGGGCCCTCTCAATTTCCGCACTTATAATTATCAATTTAATGAAATATGCGGGAATTATCTACATTTGAGTTTTTTCTGAACAAGATAGGAGAAAACTGCCAGTATCTAGGCTCTTCCAAGAAAACTGAGCCAAAGGCAAAGTGTCCCCTTGCCCTCTTTCTTGGTGGTTCAATGCATCGAACGGATAAAATTAGTATTTTCCTTTCACCTAACAGCCCCAAAGTGCAATTTTGAGGGCTGCTTGAGGTTCCAATTCAACTTCTGTTATTTGCTCATTTTTTTTTGGTGAAATTTCATGGTTTTTACCTCCATTTAAGAGCCAAGAAAATCACATAAGCTAACGTTTCACACAAAACCCAAATAAACATCTCTCTTTCTCTCGAATGAGAATAACGTATTCATCAACTACATTCAATCTGCCAACAAAGGTAGCCATTACATCTCGACGAAATTCCACATAATAACGCGAATAATTTGCGCACGAGACGAGGTAGACGAATCGAGAAACGCAGAAAAACGAAAATTATACCGTAGGAAACACCGTTAACCGTACAGCCACGTACGGCAGATATTGAGAATTTGCGGTCAAATAGTTTTAAAATAACGATAAATCATTTTAATTACGCCGTAGAATAAACTTTCGAGGGGCGAGTTTGAAACGGCGGCTACGGCGGCGACGACGCGAGATATAATAAATAAGAAGTTTATAACGTAATTCTGTCAGTTCGTTTCGGTTACGTTGGATACGGTCGCGGCCGGCAACGCGGCATTTTCAGATGTATCCGTAAAAGACGAACCCACGAAGGGGGTGAAATGTAAAACGCGATATTGCCGTAGACGCGGCATCTCCGAACGAGCGAAAGACGAAGCCGTAAACTATTCAACTTTTAGGCTATCTAGTGGAAATTCGTCGTGTGTCCACGCCGTTAAAGTTAAATTAGTTCTGATTGTAATCTGTTAATTAAGAATATAGCAACGAAAACCTTAACGGTTTCGTGAACTCCGTTTCTTTTGACCGCCTTACGCCACGTTACGCGTAAACGACCGCTGTGACGAGGGCGGCGGCGCGCGGGGTCGAAGATACACGAGGGTTAGATACGACGCGAAAGTATTTTATAACTTTTCCGGTAGTATTTTCTCAACTCAAGCCGCTTTTTTAAGATCTCCGCACGAACGGAAGTATACAGTTTATCGAGCCCGGCGAAGCTATCTACGTAGTAAGGCACACGGTGGGAGGAAAAAAGGCGCAAAAAGCCGTCCTCCTGAATTTATACACTTTGGAGACGTGTAATCGTCGGATTTCACTTTGAGCCGAGTGCAACGAGTTGGAAATTTAGCGCCAGATACGACGACGACGTGGTAAAAAAAACTCAAGGGTGGGCGCTTTCATGAATGGGTGCATTTCACAGCGGACTAATTCTGGTTACTGGATGCTCTCACGTAGAAAACTCGACAAAGAGGCTAGTTTGCTGGTTTTCGTTAATAAAAATTCATTTCAACTTCGGTACGCGCTTTTACGTGCCCGCATCTCCAGCGAAAACGCAAGAGATCAGTGCGAAGAGGTGCGATTGTTTTGCTTCCACGTGAATGCGATTCAGTAGTTAATTTCGTACGGTAACGATATAAGCACGTGAATTACGAATCAATTAATGAAATCCGCGATGCGTGCTACGTCAGCGATGTCATCATGGCTGAGGATTTCCCGACAAAATATAGAGGGATTTTTGCGATTTTTTTCACACCATTGAGTATACGTTTTATAGAACGCGTGTTCCGGAGAATTTCAACAAATTCTTGTAGAACCATTCCAACGTAACAAAAGCTTGAGAATTTATCCAAAGCAACGTACAATCAAATTTTATAAGCTCGACTGGTACACGTGTCAGTTACACCGAACCGGTTCACGTGATGTAAATAATTACGAATATTTCGTCCCGATGGAAGGATAAGAATATATTTCCGCGTAGTTAGCGCCGTATATTGCATTGTTGACGCGAAGCCAAAGTTACCTTTTTTTTTTCCTCCTAACGAAGTGAAGTATGATGGTCGCAAACGTGTGCTCAAGTGGGTGTAATTTTTACTTCAATGTCGTCTTGTGACGGTATGTCCTTGCCCTTTTACCGCGCTTTTTTTCTTCTGTTTGGGTGTTAATGAAAAGAAAAATCAATGCGGGGAAATTTTCGCCATTTTCAAGCGACTGTGTAACGTGATAATTGGTTTTCGAAAACGACCATGAGGCAAAATCGATTATTTTTGTAATCCGGGGTAATTTCTGGGCGTAATTTTCAGCCGAACTGTAGAATGAGACGAGTAGAATTTGAATATTCCGCGTCTAATTCAATAGACAAATCCAAATCCATCTCTTCCACTGCCTACCCCAAAAAAACAATTGTGAATTTGTACTAAAACTCGAACATTAACCGAAGCGCTAAACAATCGACATGATAGAAAAACATGAAATTTATGCAAAACGAGAAATTTTCATAAATTGAGACTTGGGTTAAAATAGCGAAGAATTTTGTAAATTAATTGAATTTTCTCACGATAAATGAGCAAACTTTAGCTTAAACCAATTTGAACACATGTCTGCGGGCCCAAAACTTAAATACGGGAATAAAAAGAAAACGGTAATTACAATGTAATTAAAATATTTACGTGTAAAGTTCAATCTCTCTGTTGCATCAAATTCCCAATACTTAATTCGTACCTTTTTTCCTTTATTTAATCCGCTTCCCCGTGGATTTTTCAGACACCCGGTGACGAAGATAATTCGACTTTTTATGATTTTTTTTTCGCGGTTTTCAATAACGTTTTAAGGTTCTAATAAAATTTTATACTTTTTTTTCTCTTATAAGGAAATTTCCACTCGTATAAAAACCGTTTACGACCTATGTAAAAATTTTAAGATTTTTTACGATATTTTGATTGTTCGGAAATTATGAATTTTTATAGTTTTTCAGGGCAAAATTCGGTTGTTTTACGATATTCGAGATTAATTTCGGCTCATCTTTATTTTTTCGCGTGTACTTTTTATGTACCACCAAAGCGATGATTTTCGCGTTCTTTCCGTTTGAGTCGACGAAAAAAATTATTTTCGAGATTTTAATCGCTCCACGTGATGAAAAGAATTAATTCCTGAATTTTTCGATAGCTCATTATTTTAATGATTTTTTAATAGCTTTGTTACATTGAGACAGAATTTTGAAGTATTTTTCGCGTATTGTACATAAACTCGATAATTTAATAACATTTACAAAAAACTTTTGAATTATTTTTTTGTTCAATTTTTTTCGCAAAAAAAGATCCTCTTGTGGCAATCATCGACGTATTTAAATTTTCACGCCGAATATTGAGAAAATTTCCAAATTCAAGAACAAAGTGATACACGATACCTTGAAAATTTCCAATTAAATTTAATCAACGCAGAAAATTTCAAACTCACAATTTGCCTTCTATTCGACAAGACTTATCGCGTAATTACAAAACGTGCTGGGTTGTTTTTTTTTTTGCGAATATAATTTCACAATCGCGTTAATTCAAACCAAAACGAAAAATTACCTCCTCTTTCTCCTTTTTCATTAATTTTCCGCCGTTGTAATCGAAAAGCAAGCATTGTTAAAAATGTAAAGCGTGGTTCGAAGAAAAAGAGGGGCAAGAAAACCTATGTAATTTAGTTAACATTTCGAAGCACGTGTGCGGTGTGACGAAGACGGCGCGCATTACCATTTCGAAGCAGGGTACTAGAAAATGGAAAATTTTCGCAATTTTTCTTACGACGACGATTGTTACACTCGAAGAAATTATACCGCCGTCGGTAGACAGTAAAGGAGCACTTTTAGGGTATAATCGACGTTAAGGTACGTTCGAAAGGTACGAAAAACGCGCGGCGAAGTCGAGACGGAGGGATAAGCGGATAATACTTGAGAGATAGGAGACGCTGAGATAATAACGATTATGTATACTCGTGTAAAATGATCTCCGCGGAGAAAAAGAGGGCACGCGGTGAAGAGTCGAGCGAAGGTGAGAACTTTCGTATGAATTTTTAACCCTTCGAGGCAGACGGGTTTCTAAGAGTGTTAACTTCGAGCTATAACACAGGGCAAGGAAGGTATTGATGGTACAGAAATTTTAATGTTTTCTTAATTCAACCGGTGGGTTGGTGCTTCGACTCACAGTGCTTTTTGATGACTACACACCGGAGACGTTCAATTAAAGAAAAAGTTCATCGAAGAATTCGACTGAGAAATGGAAAAAAACACAACAACCAGCTGGCTTCTTCAAGAAGCCAAATCCGTACAAAAGAAACTTCAAAAAAATGCACTTACTTCGTGAACGAAGCAAAAAAACGGAAACGGAATTATGTAAACGACGACCAACAGTTATATTTATTACATACGCCAAATGAAAATTTTCGAGTAGAAAAGCAACAATATTCTCGTATAAATTTCACCCGAACGAACACTGAACGGGTTAGATGCGGCGATTTTATTACCGGTCGGTCATTTACTCTCGTATAAGATTTTTTTCTTCGGTCTTTGTATTAGTTTTCCTTTTCGCTCGACGCTTCTATATTTCTCTAAATTTACGTCGTGGTCGTGGCCGACGACGCTTCAAAGAAGCGAAAAGTATGCAAATAACTCTGCTCTTTGGATCTCGGACGTAGATGTTTTCGCGTTTATACGATGATGAAATATGGCGCTCGGCGGTTTTATTTTTTATTCGCGATTTCGGTCTTTTTCTCTTCGTTCGAGACGCGAAAAAAAAAAACGATTGAATGGGAATATACTTGTGGCGTGGCGAAGTAAATAAAAAAATTCAACTATGGACGATACGCTTCTACGAAGTTATTTCAATGCTTGTATATGGCGCAGACAACAGATGTGCAGCCGTTGCAAAATATCCTCCAACATGTCGCGTTGCGTTTTATTTTGCAAAAATAAATAAGACGTATTCGGCGCGCGTTTTATTTATCGTAGAATATATATGCGAGGGGGTCGTAAAAATTGATGAGAACCGAAACAGGAAGAGAGCTGAGTTTAACTACAGTGAGATTTAAATACAAAGTGATATGTGGTACAGCGCTTCGCATCGAGTCGAATAAATCGAGCGTATTTTAGTTTTATTTCGCTAACGTGAAATAAATTCCGAGTTATTTATGCTCTCGAGATGAAGCCATCCGCGGTCAAGATGGGCGATTTGCTGTTGGACTTCGATTTCCGAAGTAGTTTCAAAATGTGAGCTTGTAATTTTCCTCTCGCTCCTTCAATGTAGTCTTATTTTTCTCGAGGCCAAAAAGTCGTTCCTTTTGGTTTTTTATTTCATTTTTTTTTTGTGAACATTTTTCCAACATACTCCTAATTAATCGAGGGGCCCATTTAGAAGAGTTATGTACCTCCTCTTCCCACTGATGAGACGAGGCACACTTTTTCGAAGAGTAAGACCCAAGGAACATGTTGAAGTGAAATTAAAAAAAAAAGTTGAGGGTTCATACAAAACGACGGATTCTCTAATTAACAGATGAACGCAGTTTGAGAGGAATTTTTACCCCGTTATAATTCACGTCATAAAATGTCGCTCACCTGCCGCTTAAAAAGCCGCTATTTTGTATGAACTCATGACCTTATTTCTTTGAATTTTAAATTATCGTGTTCCCTAGGACTCCCCCCATCAAAAAAAGTGTCCGTCAAATACACATCTCTTCTATGTGAACCCCCTCCCCGCTAAATCTACATAGTCACAAAACGAGTACCACGGGATTAATGCGCTCAGAGGAATTTCAACGACCCACATCGCAATGCCCTCATGCACGAACCTCTGCGATAATTGCTTATTTGAATATTTTTCAACATCGAAATTGCACCTATTCAAGCTTCCGCTCGAATTCATGCGCGCGCTAGTAAATCGAGCAGCCATTCATTTCTTTCAACGTACACAGCAGCGTAGCTGATGTCACGAGCATATACGAGAGGCTTCTTCGCCTTCGGCATAAGGCAGCGAAATTTTCGCGTAAAAAATGATGAAAAACGTTTGGCTGCGAAAAGAGGTTATCGGCGAAACGTAACGCTGCCGTCGTCCGCGTCGACGCCGCGCGTACCACCGAAAGAAAACACTGCAAAAAAACGTTTTTCTCTCAATGAATAAGAGTATTAAGGTTTGAAAAATTACGCTCTATAAATATGAAAAGAAAAAGGAGAGGAAAATCTTGGTGTATAAATTTGTATCCATAAAAAGAAGCAAAAAAAAAAGGGGCAACAGGGTGGTTCGTATTTCGTATACGCGCGTTACGAGCCGAAAAAACGTTTGGATTTGGTCCAACTTGTTTTTGAATATCTCTCACGCGTTCGCCAGGCAATTGTGTACATAAATTTACAACACATACAGCCTCTCTGGGAAGATCGACGCAACAGCAAGAAGCACAGGAGCGAGCTCACTCGAAACATTATCGCGTCTCGATGCGCGAGTATAGAGAAAAAATCTCCCAAAAAATCACACCTCTTCTATCCCCGGCGAAAAAAAACCACAAGACGTTTCGATCCTCAGAAGAAGCGACAAAGTCGTGAGAAAAAGGGTGTTTTTCAAATACGCCGCATATTTACTCGACGTACGCGAAACGACTTTTTAATGCGAAAAGATCGCTAACGTTTTACACTCGGATGAGCATTTTTCCAGCAAATGTACCTCTACTCCTTCATCCGCCAGCCTACCCCGACTCCCCCCAAACATGAAACTATTGTATGTGTATACCGTACACGTAGCATACCTATACTCGTCGCGACGCTCCACCCATTTCTCAACGTTCGCGAGCTCGTCATCGACGCCTTTCTAAACATCGTCGAAATGTACTGGAAATAATTAGCCGCTCTGTCGAGCTTTGGTAAGCCGACGTTTACGTAAGGCAAATCTACGCGTAAGTTATGCGCTCGAGTGCGCTTTTCGTTTTGAAAATACATACAATAATTATGCAAATTTACTAAACGCGGCGTCAACGGGCGAAGCGCGCAGTAGCGACGTCGACGAGTACGCGATAATTAGACGGTAAATAAGATGGTTTTTCTGGTTAAACGTGCACACCGACGTCGACGCCTTCGCGCTGACACCGTATGCAACGTTATTAACGCCGAAAAGGCGACGTCGAAGTGGAATTCTCGTTTTTCTTTAGGTGTACGTGGCGTGTACGCGAGATGCAATTACATACGGAAGAGCGAAGATTCGGGTACGCGTGTTATTACACGATTAAAAAGTAATTTCACCGTGTTGGGCGTTTTGTTCGATCGAAAAGACGATGTAATTACGTTAGAAAGATATGGAATTAGCTTCACGATAGCGTCGCTCGTATACACGAAGGCGTATGTGGATTAAAGTACGCGTAGCTCGGTGGTATTTTGAAAACAGAGTGTAGGCGAATTTCCCAAGTGAGCTTACAAAGCATCTAGATGCAACTAACTCGTAGCAATAGCAACGACACTCCATCGAAAGAAGAAATTCGCCCGATGCTACAAAGGAGGAAAAAAAAACTGTTGCTATAATTACGGAACTTCGCCGCGGCCTGTATCGATTAATAACTCGAAATTGTTTACCGAATACGTCGAGGGAAGTTTTTATTTAACGTTGTTAATCGAAGGTGGTGAAAAAACAAAACGCCGAAAAATAAAGCCTTTCGGGCGGCGTTATTATTCGAACGAAAAACGCGATGCCGACGATAAACGAGCATCGGTTTCAATTATTTCCGATATTCGGCGCCTTTGACGAAGTATCCGAACAGCGACGTTAAGGTATACGCGTGCGGTAACTCACTAGTGGCCTTATTATACGTGAAAAGCGAATTCGCTACGTTCGACTGGACCCTTCATGGCTCGTGTATTCACCTTTGTATTTTTCTCGACCTTTACTCGTACGATATTTCAAGGCATTAAATTGAACAAAGAAGACTACCGAATAATACCGTCCGGTTTTATGGCCGAATTTATTCGAAACTCGGAATTTTTTCCGATCCTCGACGCACCTCGAGGTTTGGTAATTTCATCAAAACCACTACTTTGATGTATGTAGCGCGCAGAAAAATTACACAAGGCGGATTTCCCGTATTTTATCGAATTCACCGCACGCGGTACACCAACCGCGTGATCATCTTGAGAAAAGATCTTTCGCAGCCTATCTCATCAGCGTAATTGCAAAAGAAGGTAAAAAAACCCCTCGTCGGAGTTTCGCGCCGAAACAACATTTACTTATCGGATGCGTCTGCGTTATCGTTCATAACGCGGATAGTTTCAAAGTGCACGTAACTCTACCGTGAATAAAGTTTAACGGATTATAATTATTTACATTCCTCTTTCATGTTTATAAGCAGTAACGTGGGCGGTGCAAGGCGATGTATGTGTTGCGAAAAAGTACATTTTCGAATTCTTTGAAAAGTTTACCGTAGACGAACGTTTTACAAACATATAAAGATAAGCGAGCTTAACAAGCGAACGAAAAAGTATCCTCGTGTTTACCTCGTTTGCCGTATTTATCTGTAATTTTCGTAATTAATTACTTCGCCAACTCCCAACGTTGTGATTTAGTCGGGTTGGCTTTTTTTTCCTCTCCAAGGGTCTTCTCCGACGACCTAGTCTAGTCTTAAGCGACCGCGGAATATTTCAGTAAGAAAAAATTTACCGAAATTAGAGGGTTTTCGAGCATAAATTAAAATGTTTCGTTTAGTCGAGCATACGTACGTAGGCGACGTACACGCGGTGTGCGTAGAACTCGAAACCGATAAATTTTACGGTTTTAACTAACGCAGCCTTTCTACGATATTATTATTCATGACACAAGCAAACAAGATATGATCAGTTGGTAATTTGGTATACGCCGCATCGTTGCTTTTGCCAGTGCAAACTGCAAAACGAGCATTTCACAAACGATGAGGACGAAATTACAAACGCTCGTGGCAAATTATTCGACAAATCGTCGTCGTATCGTCGCTACAAACAAATTTGGTCATCGAGCGGAATACACCAAACACAGATGCTTTGATGGAGTTGAAATCGAATGATAATCACCACAGACAAACGAACATAAACAGCAATCCTCCTATTTGTAGGCTGGCGCAAAAAATACACAAGTACGTGCGAGAGAGAAAGACGAAAAGATAGAGAAAGGGGGTAAAAATACACACCTAAAGGCGAAACTATATGCGAGAAATTTTAAAGTTATGTAAATGTTTGCCGCTCGGCTTAAACGTCGAGTAGTTTACGTAGGAGGGTACGAAGCGACGAGGGGCACGCGGACGAAGCGAAAAGGTGACGAATATGGAGACGCCGAAGTGTTATCACTCAACTGCCAGCTGGCTAGAAAAGGCTAAAAGTTATAATTCCTTTATTGATTTCGCGTCTGCTCGAATAAACGAACCGTGGTCTCGCGATATTTTCGAATTTCGGCCGCCTTTCCGTGCGATCGGCTTTTTCGGTCCCTTGGGAGAGGAAGTTGCTGAGTAAGATGACTACGGCGAGGGGACGCGTAGGTGTAAGAACGCCAGGCGGATAAGATCGGAAAGGATTTCTTAACCGCCGAAGATGGGTTGGAACTAAGGTTCGTCGAAAATTGGTAATTTCATTTTTGCCCTTTTTTTTTCTAGCAAAATTTTCTTAGAAAATTAAGCGAGGAAAAATATTGCTGTTTTCAAAGAAACGTAACGCCTTGTTCAAGTATATGAGTACAAGGTGAAATATAATGGCTTGGTTATGAGAATTTTTTGGCTTCGAGAATGAACAACACCGTGCGTAAGATGAAACGATATCTATCTCTATTCGGAATAATAACGAGTAAATCATTCTTCCAATTTCGCCGATGAAAATGAAAAAAAAATTAAACTGAATAAATTCACAGGATTGATTTTTTTTAAATTTTGTTGGCAACACTGATTGACATTTAGATCAATTGAAATTACTCTCAAAAATCATACTCGATGTTCAAGCGATCTTGGCACATTGATTGAGAATTCTCTAATATTTTTAAATAATCAATGTTACCAATTACAAACGTAAACAAATTCTCTACAAATGGACCAAGACCAATTAAAAATCCGATATGTAAATAACTAAATAAGATCACACGGAAAATTAATATTACTTTCCTTCCTTGAAATCCACGCACAGCGCTCGAATCACTAAAAACCGAACAACTTGGAATTTGGTAACACGGCAAAACAACCGCTGACCTCTTCCTACCAAATTCCGCCAATGCAACATGTACCAAAAATTACGAAAAATTATTCCAACGAAAAAAAACGACGTTAAAAAACACGATATTTTCCTCGTGTTCTCGATTATCCTCGGACCAATAATGTAACCGGAGACATGGCGTGTTTAAATTCGAGCCGAAATAAAGGACGCAAAATATCCGCTAAAAAAATTACTTCTTTTTTTGGCTAACAACAAGCGACATTTTTATAGTATCAAATTCAACGTCGAATTTTTCATTAGTGGAAAATTTTCGGCAGTAGCGAAGTCCGACGGTGTATTTTTCTGACCCCGAACAACACATATGGTCGTTGTATTGGAAAAGCAAGAAAAGGGTAGGGGAAACCGCTGGTCGTTGTTAAAATGGTATCCATATAATAGGGTATTCTTCGTGCTGTCGTCTTTTTTTTCTACATTGTCATACGATATATGTTGCTGCGGTCATTTCGTCGTATTATGGATACACGCCGACGAGGCATTTACACCGAATTCGGTAGAAAAAATTTATCTTTTGTATCCTATCAATTTCGGAAATCGTCTCTTGAACAGTGTGAGCTTTCTATACTGGAGAAACACGAAGCGAATCGGGATAGACGCAGTATACTCTCGTTTTATATTGGATTTGCGGAAGTTTACCGGATTTTCGAGGATTGCTTTTTAGTTAAATAAAAACAAATAAATTCTATAGTCTAGTTGTCGACTTTAGTTTTAAATTATGTCAACAAAAGGTCGAATGTTTGGTAAAAATCAAAAAAATAGATGACGCAATCACGTAAAACAAATTCAGCGCGAGTTTTCTACGCAATTCTCAAATTTTTATAAATTCGTTCATTTTCGGCGAGTTTCGACTACTTTCGGTAAATCTCGAACAATTTCGGTCTTCTTCGAGTAATCTCGTGTAACTACGAGATATTCGGATATTCTCGGAGATTTTCGTTTCGCTTCGTTTTTTCCCACCTAATATCGATGTACTTCGTTAGTTTTGAAAAATTACTGACAATTTCATCATCACAGAAGAATATCGCAACGGATTTTGACGAATTCTCATGAATAAATGTTCTTCAAACGAGCACAGACCAAATTTTCGATCTCCGCACATCGACTAAGTTCCATTTTTCGAATGATATTCAGTAAAAAGCGACGTTTCGACACACCATCTCCCCGTACTTCACCGTTTAGCAGAACAGAACGTTCGTTGTTTACGCATTAAATGTGATTAATACGTAAAAGTAAAAATTAATTAGCGGAGTTTGCGAAATTAATTTGGCGAGTTGTGACACGACGTATTAGTTTTGGAAAGAGGGGTCGCAGCGCGAGCAGCAGCGTAACGTGCGTATTCTCCAAGAGTTTCGCGTGTGGCATCGATGTTTATCAAAATTTTCCTCGTGAATGTCGCACAACGTATAGCCGCTTGAAAAAGGGTTAAGTTTTGGACTAACGTGTACAAGGTGGATGGTTTTTACACGCGGTTTGAACACTTCGATATGAAATTTTCAGTCATAAATTTACCGTCAATAATATAAGATGACGCGTTCGCTTTATCATTGCGAAATATCTGAAGTTACGTTGTAGTGAAACAGAACCGGCATAGTTTGGCAATTGTTATTGCCGTTGCTTTTTTCTTTTTTTTCAATTATATTTGCGTTCTTCATTTTGCTTCAGCAACATCAAAAAAATCAAATTAATACCGCACAGTTCGTTACGAAAATTATTCCAAGTAGAAGGAGATAAATCGTTATCGGGGATTCATAAATTGCATAAAAAATGTAGAAATTACTTCGTCGAACTTTTTTGATGACTTTCGCGTGTATGCTGGTAATTATTTTTTTTTCTCTTTTTGTTATAAAATACCGTGTCGAGACGTTCAAACGAGGCAAATTTTATAGGTGAGATATACTGTATACAGTGAAAATTTGCTAACTTATTAAACCTATTAAAATACATGAAGAATTTTCATTAGATAGAGGTTTTTTGTTCGTGGAAAAGCTCGCTTTACGCCATAAAAATGGTCAAGTTATTTTTCGCGTTTTAATATTCAACGAGATGAGAATTTACACGTGAAATTATCCCGATAAGAGAAAAATGGCCGAAGAAAAGGAAGAAATTCAATTTGTGAGCTTTTTTGCTCGTGTGCAAGTTCAATTCGGCGATCAGTGTAGAGAAAACACGATGTTTTGATTAATTACGCGTGAGCTTTTCATACAAAAAGGTTTCAAAGTGAATACAAGCTTTCTTACAGTCGACTGCAACCTACGCGTAGCACGGCGTATCCCTTCATAACACCATCAAAGCGTATGTCGGCTAAATAGTACGCTTACATGGAGATAGATGGCACTAGTGTGTTTATGCAACAGTCGGCTACCGTGAAAACCAAACGACCTCGCTCCTCCCACCTTAATCTAAGTATAATTATGTCGGTCGAGTAGTACACTCACCACACACTAGACGGCGATGATGTTTTCAAACATCGATTGCTGAGTTCTTATGCATGTAGAGTGCGCTTCATGCATTAGTGATCGAAAGCATTCAGACGGTTTGAATCATTATTTTCAATCAACGTAGATGAATGGAAGCACGAATGGAAAAAAATATTTTACCTCAATACTACAATTCGTTCGGACGTCGATGAAAAATACAAAATAAACCTGACAGGCGACTGCACACGTGTGGGTAGAACTACGAAACATAAAATGAAGAACAGGGAAGAAGCTACAAACTAAACACGCTTCGCTGGTGGTTTTTACATTATGAATTGAAATAATTCCGCCATAGGAAATTATATTCGTCGACAACGTGCGTCGTTAAGTATCCACAACCATAGCCGGATACGTAATATATATATATGAATACCATGCGAATGCCGCATACCACATCGCATCTATCATGTGGAACACGTGTTAGCGTAACTCGAGCTTAATGCAATTGTATGTACTAGACACAATTACACATGCACATGGAATTCTCAAGCACCATAATATCCAAAATTTATAAGATTACGTTATGTGAAATGTGATTCTAAGGCTCATTTTCTTGGTACAAACAGCATTTCAAATTTTTCATCCACAACTGAGATAAGCTTGAAATTACTTCGTTCGATGACGACGAAGAATGAGCTCGCTTGTAATACGTGTCACATCTCAATCGAACTTTCCAATAAGTAATTTCGTTTTCTTCGGCAATTTAACGACAGCAAGGTGGCGGATGAGAGTAGCAAGTGGTATGCCGCCATTCCTCCTATCGACGACTTCGCGTTCACCTTATCTGCAGGAGTATTTTCACGCCGCTACGATCGTCGCCTCGTATTCGTCGAATTTCCGTTGAATTTTCCATTTAAATGTATTATCTCGATGTGTATGCGTGCACCGTGTCCTTCGTATGTAAACGAAAGACATCTTGCGTCTTCGCGGAGCACGAGATTTACTCGGCGAATGATTTACATGAGTCGAGGTGTCGTACTCCATCGCGAATTTTATTTCGAAAGCAAATGACACATGCAGCAAGATGGTGGCGAAGTGAACTCAGATCGTACGCAGCGTAATTGAAATTCAATTTTATACGCGACACGTAGATAAGGTTCAAGGTATCATTTCTGGTTTCATCTATGGATACTTTTGAATCTTGAAACGCCTTCCAGCATTCTATCGCTGCCAGAGCATCGAGCAAGAATGCGGAAACGTTGATTAAATCTTACGCGATTCCGTTGGCCGACAAAGATGTTTGTTTTGCGAGCGTCCCAATCAAAGTCGCGTGCACAAATGTAAACTCATTTATTTTCTCAAAGGTACTTCATTACGTCCAAGTGTACCGACGAATACGTTAATGTGTCACGATTCACCTTGACTCTCCTACTTCCCCTTGTTCGGTCTATCACAACTACAAAGTCTTACCGTAGGCGTCCGTCTACAAATATTGCGAACGACATTTGACGTAAAAGGCAAACCACGACCACTTTTCATCAACTCGTAGTTTTTCTTCTTCATGGTATAAAATTTACTTAGTTGTTTTTCCTTTGAGGATAATTATTCATAATTCATTAACACGATGTACAGGTACACTTCGTACAATTACGTTTTAACTTCTTGTTGCAAGTGTTATCGCGTTTCAAAGATGGCAAAAATTGTCTACTCTTTGAGGCCGTTTCAAAACAGCTTTTTTAAAATGGTAAACAAACCTAGCCTGCGAATTTTTTTTCATCATTTGCGTAATAGGCGATGCTTTTACGGAGCAAAAAAAAGTGCTCAGGTATCAGATAGACAACCAAGAGTACTTTTATGAGATTAAAAGGAATTCCAAAATTTTATTAAATATTTAATTATCTCCGCAACGAAAACACTTCCAATGATGATTCCGTAAAATGAAAACCAAGTTGAGAAAAACTAAAATTTTAGAACATATCAAATAACTCCCAAGCCAAGACGTAGTTGTTGCAGAGGGAAACAAAAGACATGCAAAAGAAGTAATATTTAATCATCGTAGGTATTCGCGAAAATTTTTTTCTTTTTTTGAAAAATTTCACCACACTGAAGCGGCAAGCAGACGAAACGACGGTAACCAGAGATTATCATGACTAAAAAAAAAACTACGCCGCTAAGAATTTCAATTACAAACATTCTGAAGTTTAAAACGAAACTAAAAACCAAACGAAGACGAAATGAGAATTAAAGTGAATAAATAAATCGTGTTACTCCGTATTGCAGCACGCCACACGATTGGATACAAGAAAAATAAGGATAAAATGATACCGAAGTTGGCTACCGAAGATCCAGCGACATCGAGCACAGCGTGGAATTTCCGCCCGATACGAAATTACAAGTCAAGAAAAACTTCCGAGTTCTTTTCGCGAAGAAATTTTAATTGAAAAATGTTTTTAGTTTTTGCGTGTTGTTTTTGTTTATATTGCGTTCGTTTTATTTGTTTTTTTATACGGGATATCAAACGCTCGCGATGAACAGGTGCCTAATTTCAAGAGATGGATTTATAAATAATCCACGTGCCACAGTGGTCCGAAACGGAGAGACGAAATGGCATTAATTTAGCGACGATCGTTACTCTGTTAATCTTACTAAGCATATCGACGCGCGCTGGCGTCTTGCAATACTCAAGTACACATCAATGGAAATGTCGGTCAAGTTGTGATTCACCAACAGGTTCAGTTCCCCCACCTACTTCAAACAACAGTCGGCTCACTGGTACACCTACGACACTATAGATGGCGCTGTTTCTCTGGAAACCAGGATACGTGTCAATTCTTTGCGCGTACTCCTCTCCTCGCCTCGTTTACTCTTGAGGCCTTCATTTTTTAAAAGCAAAACTGCTAATCGACATCATTATTAAAGGAAACCCCGTTGTTCATCTCTGCAGGCCTTTTTATCGGATGCAGAAGTGGTTAGCGGTACAACATCGACATACCTTCTTCTTCGTTAATCCCGAAGAGCTTGAAAATTATTACTCTGCTATCGAATACGACACGCAAGGTACGTGACGGATCAAAACCGCGCCACAGACGAAATTCGAGGCACAAAAAAAGAGATTTAATTGCCAGAATCAATTCTGACTCTACAGAGGCGCACGTACCTACACGACGCAGATACCCGAAAGGTCGTAAATTATCATCGTACACAATTACCAAACGCACACGCGTCGTACACAGTGAAAAAAAAATACACTAGATAGTCTGCGAGTGAAAAATTTCCGAATGTCATATGAGAACGTAAACATTTTTTTTTTCGCTAATATAAATCGCGAGCTCGACCTACCACGTACGCGGCGTTTCCGCAATAGCATCGGTGTTCACGTGTCCATGTGTCCAACAAGGAACAGGGACAGGGAGTACGTATGGACAAAGCAATAAATGCGCTTAGTATGGCGTGTTACTGCGGAGTAATTTATGTACCATTGTATCATATACGTACACGAGCAATATGCTACAAAATGACAGAAAGACCATGTACCTCCGTATTAATATATTAATCTAACCCTGTTGACTTTAAATTTGACACTTGACAGAATTCATTTGTAAAAAAAAAAGCAAGTCCAATTTTGCCCATAATTTCCACCGCGTAAAGGTATTATTAAAAATGAAATTTTTCTATCGTTTCTTTAAAAACGCAAAAAGCGGCCCAAAGACGTCAGGAGTTATCGGCGGCTCGCAAACCATCGGAAATATTAAAGGCGGTAAAATTTCGACATTTATTCGTCGTCGGAATATTTTTTTGAAGAATTCGTGCGCCGTTAAGAACTTATCGGTATAATTTATCAAGCCATCGTGGTATTTTTCATTTTTTCCCTTTTTTCTATTGACATGTACGACGGCAAGATTTGCAGAAACGGAACGAACCATGAAGCGGGGTATTTTCGTACACGAATATGTCGCAGTATTTGTGCAAAAGTAAAAAAAAAAGAAATCGAAATGAAAGAGTAATTTTAAAATCGATATTTTACTTAAAGAGAAAAAGGACGAATGTGAATTCGAGCGTTAATGGTCATGTCTTTTGAAAACAGCTTGCCTCATTGTCGTGTGCACAGAGACAGAAGAACGAGTACCGAAGGTTAAAGGGCTGAAGTAAGGAGAAAAAAGACGGACAACATCACAACGATAATACGAGGTAATGAAAAGTTGATATTTTCTTTTCAAAGTACACCGATACAACGTACCGCCGCTTCCCCGCTGCGATGACGAATATTAAAGCATTACGTGCCCTTGAACGTTTTAGTGCAGTTACTTTGAGCCGAAAATCAGTCAAGGCGTTTGGGCAAATTTTACGAATTTATTTGGCGAAAATTTTCACCACAGTTGAGCGAGCTTTGTTCCAAGATTAACCGAGTGTAAACCGGATTTAGGCTTCGATTTATCGTCAAACACTTATCAGCGAAATTTTTTCTCAGGGATTGCTCAAACGAAAACTTAATTACAAGTTTGTAAGATGAAATTTCGCAGTTTGGTAATTTCCAAGGCCTTCATCTCGAGTGAGTATTCGCTACGAAAAACAAAAGTCGGCTCAACGAACGTTTCGTGGTTTGCGGTTCGCATCAAGACGATACGATGGAAACGAAAGAACTCCACTTTAGCGAAGTGTGGCTGAATTTGAGTTTGAACCAGTCAAAAACCATGCGAACATTGTTTCAGACACCTAGCAAGAATTTCATAACATGGCATGATTCTGATCCAAAAGGCCACACTTGCGGAGTTACCAACAAAAATGTCAAAATCGAGGTCGAGATACAAATTTCGATAAAAATGCACCTTCCTTTAAGATTATTTTGCATCCAACTGCATTTATCTCATCTTCAACATTCATTGCCATTTTCATTATGAACACCCCTTCATCGGCAACGTCCACTTTCAGGGCCACTAATCCTCCCCAAAGAAAAAAACCCCATTCGACCAGAAAATCCGGCCATCTTCACCGTTCTACACACCGTCGACAATTTTTCTCCACCTATACGAGCACGCCTTACTCGAAAAAATGGAGCAATTAAAAAAGCAATGTAGGTTATCCGAAGCTTCTTTCTCTCGAGACGCACGCTGCTCGTGTTTTTGCATTAACGTATTAATCAATGCCATTATCTCTCCGGTAAAACTTTTTTTCCTCTCCGGACCGCTTGGGACTTGTTGTTAATGAAAGCGGCGCTCGAATTAATTCCTTATGTACCAATTTTTCGCACGTTTTCCGTCGCTTTTCTCGGCTGCTTCGCCGCAAACTATCGATCAACGCGATCGCGCAACTCTGGGTCAATTTCAACAGCAACAAGTACCATAAACGTGGCTCATTGCGCTAGATACGAAAAATAAAGCAGAAAAAAAAAGATGGCACGCTTTATAAATAATTTATACGTGCGAGCCTCTCGAAAGAATCGTTATTTCGTCGACGACCACGACCGACGACGAGTACGACGGTATTTTTCTAATAATATAAATTATTTAACAACCACTTTAATAAAACCTCGCAAACCATACGATTTTGCTTTCTCTCGGCGTCTTTTTTTCTCGTTCGCGTTCTCTCTTTTTTTCTCCTTTTGCTCTCGATCTTTTATCATGTCCGTAATAGAGCATAGTAATTTTCAATAGCTCTCGCGCTTCTTTCCACTTTTGTGTTTTTTTTTTCTTTTCTTCTACTTTTCTTTCTTCTCTCCATCATTTTCGTCGTTACGACGGCACCGTGCTGCGGTAATAATGATGAGGAAAATTTCACCCTCAAATGATAAGCACTTTGTTTTCTCGAACGCATCAAAGCTCGAGTGGTCGTGCATTCGCCGCCTTATAAACCATATTATGTACATACACATACACACAAACGTCATTTATATCGCACAGAAGCTCGCCGCCGTGAAACCGAGATCGCCCAAGTTTCCCGACAATGTGTCCAAAAAATCGTAAACGCTACCTAATTCGAAACACCGCGCAAGCGAACATTTTCCGAAGTTATTTTCACAAAAGCGTAAATTAAAATTGAGATATTCTTTTACGCGGCCGCTACGACGATTCGTTTTTTATTGGGCAGCGGAGGGGGAACGGAATGAAAAAAATTATTAGGGTGTATTTTCGACAACGGCGATGAAACCAGGAAATATTTAAAAGCTGCCAGTGCCATTTACGTGAAGGGTTTGTTCTTTCGAAATGACTTTTATCTTCGTTTTTTCTTTATTCTTTTCGTCTTCCCGCTCTCGTTAATTTTTTTTTCTTGCGCTTTCTTCCCAGAGCATTTTTATATTTTGGCAGCGAAGAAAGTAAATCCGAAATAATCAAACTGAAAGCGAGATCCATCGCTGTAACGCTAATTTTATAAATTGAATATTTAGATATTTACGCAAACGGACCTAAAACCTTTAAATGTCGTAAATACTGCAATTTTTTTGACAGTTTTTGACATTTTTCAAACGAACAAAAAGTAAAGTAAAACTTCACAATGATTTATGCATCGTTTAGAAACCTCGAATGAAAAAATCGTACTTTAATAATTTATGCGCGAATTTAGTATTTCGTGTTTTTACATCAACTACAAAAACTATTTTTTATTTTCTCGAAATTTATCCAAAAAAGAGACAAAAAAACGGATATGAAATGCGACAAGTACATCTCCATATCACAAAAAAATTAATACGAATTTAAAAAAAAAACGTAAAAAAACTCAAAATTCGAATTAACAAAAAATTCAACCAAAAGAAATTTTTATATTGCGAAAACTAAACCAGTTTGTCGAACCAAACACAACCGTTCAACGCAACGCTCATAGAGCTACTAACCATAAAACGACCTCGATTACTTCCCTTCCCCACTACCCAACATCTCTCACGCGCTACACAAAACACAACCGTTCACAGCAACGATCAGAGAGCTACTAACCATGAAACGATCTCAAACGCTCCCCCCTCTCCAACGCCTCTCGAGCTCTACACACTCGTTGCCATAACGCATTAGTTTACATCAAGACAAAACCCGATATTTACATTTGTTCAGTGTTATTGTACGAATAAATTATTAACACAATTCGAATATTCATCTCTGCATAACGCGTTATTCGCGCACCTTTCGTGTCGTCTTATGGCCCAAAGATAGCAAGAGTTAAGGACGATATATACGATTTTTGGGGACAATGTATACGGGTTCGGAAGTTTCTTTAGCATCGCGTATCCTTTGAATTATAAATGATTGTCCTTTACCGTTAGTACGCTGGAAACGGACTCGTTGTTGGTACACCGGTCATTTTTTCTGTCTTTTGCTCGCTCTTCGTTGTTTTCTCGCGTTTTCCCATTTCAGCTCTTATGTTTTTACTTGGGATAGATTTTTAGCTATACTTATAGGTACAGAGAAAGCATCTTATTAATACTCTTTTTTCCGCTTCTTTTTATTTCACGTATTCTAAAAGGACCAACGTAATACGTATACAATATATACTTTAAGAGGTAACGTTTAAGTGTATATATTTATATCCGTTTATATCTTTTCTGGTTGACCTGTTTATATAAAAATGTTTATCCTTTTCGAGCGCGTATATAGAAGGCGCACTAGCCGATAGTTCCATCCATCCACAACACCGAGTGAAAATCTTCTCCAATACGAACCACCATCTTCGTCCATCGGTAAATAATACTACATTTTTTTATATCTCGACTTCTTCTCTTATATCCTTCAGCTCGTATGGCCGACAGTGGAGCACGAAAAAAAAAAACAAATACATCCGTCGTCGAAGTAAAAAAAAAGTTTCCACGACAAATCGCCAAATACCTCGTAGTTTCCATTATTTAACGCGCTCTACGACCCGAGAGATGGAAAATAGTCGAATAATCGTTACCTCTTTCTGGCGCTCTTTCTTATTGTGTCTCTCGTTGTCACTACGTCTGACTTTTTCCCGTTTTTTTCTCCTTATTCGCTTACGCCTTTGTAAATGCCGTTCGTAAGCAGCTTTTCTATATTTGCCGAGTCGTTTAATAAGTCCGTCTCGGTATATCGTATATACAAGGCAATACTCGCTTAATATTGTCGGTATTTCTTCGACCGTATTTAGACGCCTATGCTCGTCTGTACATTCCGCCAAGACATAGCCAACAGGCTCCGGTATTTCGTACTCTACACTCTTCGATTCAGTGAAAAATTCTCGTTATGACCCCATACTCCATGGTGTGTACATGTATCGTTTACATAAAATTTACAAAATATCCGTACAGCATTCCGGTCAACTCCTGCTCGAATCGTGAGCTCGAAAAAACCACACAGTGAACTTTTGTTCACAACCCTCTGTAACCAATCTGTGACACCGTTCAATCTCGTCGACAAAATCTCCATCACGTAAAACACGCTCGTAAATCGTTGGCAAAGCTCGACGAACCTCGAACAAGCGCCATATATCGTTTCCGGCGCTGCTGATGGAAACCGCGCACCTTGAATATTCGCATATATCACCACCAACGCCGCGACTACCATCTACATCGAATGCTACATCATTTTACATCAACTTTTTTGACAGATAAGGCGAAAAAAAAACACGAAGCGAGAATTTATAACGCGACACATTGTTTACAACGCGCGGTAATATTTCGTGTGTGTTTGATAGGCGATAACGAGACTCATTTTTACAAGTTTAACGAGATTTTCCCTCTGCCGCTCCCTTCGAAAACATAGTATTTTCAGAAAACACACCGTCACTGAAAAAAAAAAAAAAAAACAACAGACGTGCTGCTGACTTTACGTTAACAATAGGCAAACAACGCCAAAACAACGAATCAATTTCACCGCCAAGCTCACGATATTGTACGAAATTTTCTCCGCGCACACCCCGCGCTCTTTTTGCTCGCAAAATATTTACCCTTCGCGGACGCATTTGAGCGAAAAATTTACCTATAGGAACATACTTAAATACGCATTTTCCAAAGACCGAATCCTCCGCGCTTCGGAAAGTTTTAGCTTTCTAGGTTCGAAAAACGCCGAAATGAAAATTTCCATCATCTATAATCGTTTAATTTCAACTTTTTCCAATTACTTTCGAACGGCTGAGAAATTAACGTGAAAATTTCTTTTCATTTCGCCAACATCAAAAGCTTCGCATCTCGTTTGATATACTATTTTATCGTCGTTTAATGAAAATTTCGCACGTAATAAAGCCAACGCGGATAAGTTAGTTCTCCATATTCTTATGAAGGCGTATTTGAATAATAATAATAAACGCGCGACAGGCGATACTTGGCGCGAAATCTCGCAATACGAATAAAAGTCTCTCGTTTTGAAAGTGCTAATTTTCGCGTACGCTTTTACCTTTAAATATTCCGCTATCGAGTTTTCCAACATTTTCGCGCTTTCTTCGAATGCTAATAAGTTTCGATGCGACGCGATAAATCGTTAATACGGTTCGCGCCATTTGTAAATATATACGGCGGTGACAGGGAGAAGGGAGGGGGCAAATAATAAGAATGGTAGGTATATGGCAGCGCCTGAATGAAACTTCTAATACTTGAAGGACCTAAAGTGCTAAGAGCCACGAAGCTTACGATCACTTACAAGAGAACTGTTCTAGGTGTCAATATTACACGATGAAATCACGCGGTCCCCTCTCTCCCTCCTCGATTAAAAAAGCGTAGCAAAACGAAATTTGAGTAAAATTTTTGAAATTTAACCCCATTTTTCAAGTTGAAAAATTTTCTAATTTAAAGCTACTAACAATCAGGGTATCAACGGATCATTTTTTTCTGAAAATTCGCCACTTCACTGAATTTTCACCAAATTTTCAAAAACCTCTCAACTTTACCACCCCTCTCATCTCTTTCCCATCAACGAGGTCAAATTCCAAATTAGACGAAAAATATTGACGTCATATATTTCGACAGTGCTGCCAATTCATAAAAAAATTAAGTCATATACCAAATATGAACGATTTTTGTGTAATTTTTTCAAAAATACTCGTATTTCTCGCTTTCAGGTTTTTTCATTCTTGCACTTCTTTTTAACAAAATTCATAACTTTATCACTACTTTCACCACTTTCTTCACAACGCGATAAATACCTTGAAAAACGCAATTATCAATGATTTTAAGTTCTACACATATTCATGACGATAATATCGAGATAAATAGACCCACTCTCTTTTCTGAATTACGCATTCCTAACTGAAATAAACGCAGCACTTAAAAATTGAACGAAAATTCAATGAAAAATTCGGCATCATTTTCCAAGGATGAAAATGCACCAAAAATTCAATACGCTTCTTCATTACGTAAAGTGCTCGAAAGTACATCACTTTCGTTTGATTTTTTTCCACCTCGCAATAAAACTCCAAGACTCTCCTAAATCAGATAATAACATCTGGCTCAGTTCACTCGTTCGATTAAACCAACCATTATCTAAATTTCCAACCTCTAGCAATTCCTATCAAATTCATCAAACTTCCCACAACACTTTCAAAGGAACCCAACAAAGGCCGACACATCACGAAAACACGAACACCACGAAGAAAATCAACCCCTTAATCCGAACAATTGAAAAAAAGAGAAACGATTTATTATCAAAACGTATCCACCAATAAACTAAAGCCTGGAAAACGAACCAAAAAAAGAGGAAAATCTTCAAACGTCGTCGTAAATTTTCACCCGAACCGGAAAGAACTACGAAGGGAAGGGCTGCAAGAAGTAATTCACGGTTAAGGGGTTAGTTAGCGAGTATTAGGAGCGTACGTTGCATTTCTCTTACATAGCGTGCTCTTTATCATCCGGCGTTAATTGAATGATAAAGAACGACGCGGATTCGGTTCGCTATATACACACGAGCGAGATTAAAATATGATTTACGATTACGAAGAAATTCTAATTTGTATTCGCTTCAACAGGTGAATGCGGAAATTTATAAACCATGATTCGGTTACGTCGACTACGCGGCGCGAGTTTACCCGTTCAACGTCCTCGTCGCGGCGACTGCCGCCGGACGTTGGAAAAACATTCGCGATGCGCTGAAATTCGCAACCCTCTCGATATCGCCGGTTATTCCTTTAATTCGTCATTTACTTGGGGCAATTTCAAATCGAGTATTTCAATTAATCCGTCGCCGTGCGCTGCGACCAACGCGAGCAAATATCCATCTCGGCTTAAAATACCACGCCGTGTAAGCCCGCCAATCGAAAACCTCAACGGTACTAACGCCGCCGGACGAATTCGCGACCGCAGCGAGAAATTTCGGTGTCCGTTGCGGTCGTCGAAACGTTATTAAGCGGTTAAAATTGGTAGACGCGTGGCGCGCCCGGTTCGCTTTACCCAGCAGCCGTATGTTGTACCGAGACCTTATTTTTCGTTTGGCCGCCGCTCCTAGTATTCGCGTCGACCAAAAGCAGTTTCTATTATTTAACGATAAAAAAGGTTCGGAGCTTTTAATTAATTCGTTTGGCGAGCACCGCAAAACGAAACATGCACCGTGGACGATGTTCCATATGCGACGAGAATTACATGTACAGAAATCCAAAAAAACAAATCTACATTCGCGTATACACGCTTCTAGTAAATTACCACGAAATTGGATGATTTTTGGTTATTTTGTAAATTACGCGTTTCGTAATAAAGGGCCGACATCGTTTAGGACGTTTATATTCCGATTCGTTTATGCTTTAAAGCCATCACAAAGAGATGAAATAATAAAACAGCGGTTAAATTGTTTCGCCGTGAAATAAAACATAGCAGGAAATACAAATACGTCGGTAATCGTTTACGATAAAACATCCATAACGTCTATACCCTGCCGAAATGATATTTCAACCCTTTCGATTTTATAGAACGTTGCCATCAATACGCCAAATCTTGAAAATAACCGAAATAACTGCCAAAAAAAAATAAACAAGGATATTTCAAAAACCACTCTTTATCATTGAGAGTGCACTTTTTGCAAGTCTGGTTCATCAACAGAGATAGAAAACAAGAAATTTTTCAGTTTCAATCTAAAATATTTTGTACTTTTTTATATCGGAGAAAAAAAACAAAATTTACTCCCCCTCCCTCTACAAAAAGAATATACCTTAATTAGTCATAAATGAAATTACCTAGGCAAACGACTTATTTTTTTTCAAATCGATGGAAATAAATTACCCTCCAGAATTTCGTTTTTCTAACCAAAATTCCAAACTAGATATGCGCCTGAACCAATTTCTTTCCTTTTATAAAATGAAAAATACTTCAAGCCTTTTCGACCCTTACTTTGTTTAAAATTCTCAAAAACGTGACGCAAAAAAAAAATTTAACATAACCTTCAAATTTTGAATAAAGGGTCAAACAGGATCAAAGTGTTTGTCATGCGTGAAAAAATTACCGAAAAATTGAATACCATAATTTTCCATTATTACTGAAAATGGTATAGCGATTCTTCAGAGAATTTTCAAAGGTTCAGATCTTTGAAAAATTCAACACGCTACATGGCGATAAATTCAACTAATATAAAAAGCTGGAAAAATTCCCCAAAGCATATTTTAATCATCAAAAACGCGACAAAACCGACCTAAAATTTCACGCCCGTAGCCTCAAAATCGTCATTTATACTTCGCAACTCTCCCCTTTCTCCCAGGGTCTCCATACAACACGCACGAAGGAAATCCGACCAAAACAACGCAAATTCCCGAGTTAATACCCCGTCGAGAAGACACGTGCGTGTATTTCACGCACTACTCGTAAATTTTTCGGTAAATTTTAATTCATCCGGCGTCGTCGTTCGTGTCCGACGACCGAGCGAGCATCGCATAACGTCATCGAACGGCTCGTCACGTCATCGCGCAAAATAATTTTTCGATTCGCAAAGCGAAAAAAAAAACGGCAAAATTTTTCATCGAATCGATAAGTACGAACGCGTGCGGTGATTAAAGAAAGCGAAGTAGTAGGGCTTAACCACTAATTTACCTTCGTCGATTTTGTAACTGGTAAAAGTACACACCGAGGAAAATTCTCCCCCCCTCCTCGCCGACATCTCATTTCGTTCATTAACGAAAAATACGACGCCGACGCCAGGAAGAGAGACGTGTCGAAGTGAACGCCACAAGTACGACAATTCGTATTACCGCCAAATTAACGATTAAATTCGCCGCGCCAACGATTACCTTGAAAATATTCGTTTTATATTGTGATAATGACCCTGACAATGAACACACGAGATAACAAGGCACAAGCGAACGAAAGTTTTATTGTTGCAAGTACACACATACACATATACGCCGCAACCATACTCATGCACCAACACGAATACGACCGTACACGCGGAAACGTACACTCACACCGAAACGAGCTTTAATGGTACTTCATTCATGAATACGAACTCATCTAACAACCTTGCGTGGAATTTAAATTACCTTCTGGTGCGTTTAACGCCGCCATCGTGCACCATTTGCGAAAAGATTTATTTATTCGGTTCCTTTCGCACTTCCAGTGTAAGCTCGTAGACGCTCGTTTACACGATTTTCGAGTATTTCTGATACTCGTGTATATGCCACGTCGTCGTATGTGCGCGTGTATAATACGTCGGTCGTTGTGAGCGTGCACGAGAAAGGGGGTGGTTCCTCCCACGACAAAATAAATGATTGCTTTCGATACATATATAAACACCAAAGGGTAATGGAGTTTATTGAACGCGTTATCTATGCGATAAATTACCAACATAATTCGCCAGCTGAGTTCACGTGCGAAAAGAAATAAGTATTCATAAATAAAAAACTACGTAGATGGGCTATGTCCGGGTAAGAACCAGGAATACGGAGTGTTTCACAAAGAAGTTGCCTATTTTTGAAAATGAAGGCGAGCTTGCATTGTCTTTTTCGTTCTAATTCGATGCACGAACCTAAGACCCTCTAGCATACGACTTTCCAATTCAGATTCTTTGGGTGGATTTTGATGAAACCTGAATTTTTGGCGTGAGAACGTCAAAAATTCCACAAAACCAAATTTTCAACTGCTAATGTTAATTTTTTAATTTTCAGCGAATTTCTAAAGTTCAACTGAATAATTTGAAAAATTCACACAAAATAATGGTATAACTCTGTTAATAAAAGCTGAAAAAAAATATACGAAGTAAAAATTTTAGGCTCGTTAAAAATACAAGGTAAAAAGGCCAAATTGGGGTCAAAATTTCAAGCCCATAGCCCAATTTCTCAAATTTTGACAAATTTTTAAATCTTAAAGAATAGCTGAATAATGATAGCGTAGGTGGCCAAAAACACGTATCCGTCCCAAATGTTAATTCCAGATTTTTTCGAAAATAGAAAGGGATAGAATTCAAGTTATGAGAGTAGATTATGGTGAAATTTTCACTTTATCAAAACGAAAAAAACTATTCGATTTTTTCCAATTTCTACCGACAAACAAACAAACGAAAATACACGAAAAATTGATTATTCAATTTCGAAAATAATACGCCGAATGGGAAACCGAGTAATCAATTTTCAAAGTCAAAACGACACTTCGGTTCGGCTTAATTTGCATTTTGAATAATCGTAAAATCGAATCGTCTCCAACTACCCGATTAACACCTCTTACCGTCCTGTTTGCCGACGTTTTCGCTAAATTTTTCTCCAATACCAATAAAATAATCCCGTAGACAATAAAAATCGACACTTTGTTTTGTGGTATTTTCACCACACAACTTCCATTAACACCATCCCCCTCCTCTCGTCGCCACTTCCAAAAAATTGATAAAATCGCCGTAAAAAAATAATACCAACCAAATACACCGCGCGCTAAAAACCACGCAAAAAACTTTCTCGCGTGATCCTTTTTTTTTCACCCGACGAGAGAACAAATAGCTCGATAACACATATGGCAGACGTTTTATGACGCTGAAAATTAACTTTGAAAAATTCAATTTCGCCATTGCCAATAATACAAGGCATTTTATAATGGGTTTTTTTCCTTTACTATTCGGTCGTATTCGTTCGCGTCTTCTTTTTTTTTTTGCACTCGTTCGATGTCGCGTCGCGGTTTTCGGTCTCGAGGAAGCGTATTTTTCATCTGTTTCACTTTTATCGTCGCATCGCACATTTGGATGATTTTTTTACCCCATTTTTCGTACAAAATATGGTCACACGATATATTCGGCAAGGGTAGTGAGCTATGATTTATGTGACATATCCGAGTGGTCGAAGTCTGGAGATGATGCGAAATACCAAAAAAAAAAGGAAAAAATTCAACCAAGCAACGTCAAATAATCGTTTTACTATATTACGCGAACGATGACGTCGAACCAGAGCGGTTGACCGAAGCGACAAAAGTTTAATTAAACTTTTACAAAACACCTATACGAAATTTCAGCCATAAAAATACCCAACCGAAAATTTTCCCAAAAGGCAAACGCCATCGCTTTATTTTTACGATAATATTCATCAAGTCGACTCGTCGCGTATACGATAGAGAAAAGGCTGAAAAAAAAAGGCGTCACGGCCGAGTAATTATAAACGTGTAAAGATGTATTATTTTCCTCATCTCGATATAACTCCGTATATACGGCCTCAGTTTACGCCATTTTTTTTTTCATCCTCTTTAAGCTCGCTTATCTCTACCACGGACGCTCTCATATACACGCGAACGACCAAGTATTCGATTAATATACGCGTAGTTCGCGAACGAGTCGTTTTCGTTGCGAGTATACTTTGTCGACGTCAGCGTTTGAGGTTTTAAACGATAATGGCCGGCTTGTAGAAGTAGTCATCTCGTGAAAGAATCCCGTTTTATAGGGTACTTATACTATTATTAAACGTCGAACCGAGATATTCGATGAATGGATGAGAAACGGTGAAAAAAAATAAGAGGAAAATGTACAAAATCGTAGAACAATCGAAATTTGTAACCACGATTCGCCGCGAACCATGTGCGCCGTTTAAATTATCGGTTATTTTTTGCGGGCCTTTTCTTTTCGGAATTTTTTTTTCTTTTTTTCGTAGGGATTTTCATAAGATTTTTTCTCAAACCTTATCTTCGAGCACGGTTCAAAAATTTCATTGTTAAGTTTAAAATTCTCTATTCGATACTACATTCGTTTTTTTTTTCATTCTTCTCTTATTTTCGACGCAGGAAATAATTAAAATGGTGAAACGAGCTGGATAAATACGTATATGCTGATGCTTTTTTCATCGTTTTTACTACATTTTCATAGATTCTTCTCCGGACCTTCCGCTATAATCGAGATAAATTAACGTGGAATATTTCGAAGACATCGAAGCACAAATTTTCGGGATTTCGTTACAACAAAATAAACGTTTTCAAAGGAACTTGCACGGAAACCTTTACTCAATGTTCCAGCATCCAACAAAGTTTCATAAAATGTAATACGGAGATGTGACATTTCAAAAACTTGAGAAAGTCTCAAACACGCTTCATCAAACAGTTTTTCAGGTCATAGCATGAATTTCATTTTAAATACTCATTTCAACATGTAAATTATTTCTCTACAAGCAAAAAAAAAAATTACTCAAAAATTCAAAATATAGCTTAAAGCAGACTACAAAATGTCCAATGGTTTTTTTTTATACTGAAAGTTTACCTCTTCTTCACTAGCTTATAACCGAATTTTCAAAAAAAAAAACTCAATTCCCCCTCCCTCCAATCGAGGTGAAATTTCAGATTAGAAGAAAATCTGCGTGCAAAAAAATTAAGTTAAAATTATAAAAATATAAACGCATTATACGTTTATTTAAAAAAATCAAAATATGACGTCATCTATTTCGGCAGTGATGCCAAATTCATAAAAAATTGCCGTTAATTTAATATAAATGAACGATTTTTGAGTAATTTTTTCAAAAATATTTGATCTTTAGGTTCGCGGCAATTTTCAATGATACTGAAGCGAAATTCCAAATTTTTCTATACAATTTTTGCACCATTGAATGATCCACTATCGACTTTTCACCTTCATTTTCCCTGATTTTTCAAACGATTTTCGACTCAATCGAGCAACCCTCTGGTTTCATATGTACAATTCATCTTCTTTACATCGTCAACTCTTCGCCCTCTTCACTTGGATATATGAAATCCTCCCTTTTGCTTCCACACCTTCACATTTCTTGATTTCTCGACATCTTTCCGCTCGTATTTCCGCTCGCACTCGAAACTCCACATCAAACGTTGCGACTCGTAAACGACAAATACCTTTGATATCTTCACTATTATCGCTTCCTTATCAGCGAAAAACACACATTCACCAAATACATCCTCCAGGCGACGACGGTATCTTGCGAAACATCGCCGAAAAAATTATCTTCATCGAAATCAAACAACTGTAAATAAGCTTATTTCGTCGTCGAAATTTGAATTTCGCTTTCGCGTACACATTCGGAAAAATTTCCCCAACAAGGATAAGCGCCGCGATAAAGATATTCGCTAATGTCTTCCGCTTTCGTTCGTGCGAACTCCAAAGTCATCTCTATGCAGTTGTAAAAGTAAATACCATCTGTTTACATAACGTCGAGATTGCTTCTGTGTATAGCGCCAAAATGTAAATATGATTTTATAATTTTTTTTCTTTGCTTTTATTTAAAAACTGAAAAAAATACCATTCGCGAAACACGCCAACGAACACGATTTAAGCTCGAGTGTTCGCGTGTATCGAAAGCACACCTAAAGTTGTTCGCGTGTTTCGCTCGTCCTTCCTTCCTCCAAATCTCGTCCGCTTTTCCACTCTCGTATTACTTTTTTGGAGTTTTTCGCGCTATACCGCAAAAAGATACACGCACACTAATAGCGCTTATTACACGGACGTGCTCGCTTATGTATTAATTCAACTCAAACGAGAAAACACCTTGAATACACCGAGTTTAAAACACCACGTATGTATAAATATTTCTTCGACGGGGGAAGAAAAAAACCCCACGCTACAACTTTGAATAATCGTTTTAGTTTTTACACAAAACACACGTAAGAGACTAGAATCTCGATACGTAAATTCGCCATTTCGACTAATCTCTTTTTCACTCCCACTGCTTTTCTCGTTGCTCCAGCACAACCCTTGGTACACGACTACACGTATCTGGTATATCGAGCGTTAGTGTAAATTTTAATGCATACCGATATCCACCCTTAAGCGACTCCGCGTCGAGCCACGTTAATTCCGCGGATAAAAGTTTTGATGAGAATGGAAAATTAAGTTTGGCAACATTGGCTTAATATTATTTTAAATTTACAGCTTATAATCGCGTATACGTTTACGGCGCAGCGACGCGACCGTGATTTATTCGGACGCGACGGCCGACGACGACGCTTCCGAGACGAAACTACGGTAAAGCTGCGTTTCGCCGGCGTACAAGGTCGAAGACTGCGTTCTCCGCTATGGAGCTTTTTATTTCAACGCGTAGAAGAACGAACATAAGACCTCGTAAACAGATCTCGCGATTGATAGACGATCGCCTCAACAATCCTGTTGAAATTATTGGAAAAAATTCGAGATCACAAAATACTGCGATCATTATGAAAATGACGACAGCGAAAAAAGTACACCGCGTATTTACCCGCAACGAAAAAAAATTTTGAGAATAATATACAGTATTTCCGTTTCGTGAACTACACCTAGCAATTGACCCTCTTCCTCCATTCATCCATCATCAGCGCACTCAGAACCAAAGAATTAAAATTGATTTCCATCCTTGCTCCTTCGATTAATATCATAAGGAAAGAAGTTATAATTGAACGTTCGCCGAATGCGGAATAATTACGTTAACTGTTTTTAGTTTTTTCCTACGCTTATTTTCATCCTCGTCATCGTCGTTTGGTTGCGCAAAAAAACGCTAAGATCCTTATATTTTAATAGCTCGACCGAAATTGAAAACAGACGATAGAAATTCAACCCCCCCACCACTCCACATTCCCAATCCCCAATCGTATATTACTCGCGCTAATACCACGTAATCGATATACCCTAAAATGGAGCAAAACATACCCAAAATTGTCCTAATTTCGAAAATAGACCATCCAAAATACGTAAACGAGGCCGGAAAAAAAGCGACTAAGACGAAACCCAAAACACGTAATCTCGTGGTATCTCAAACACATACCTGGACGATATTCGACACCCCCAGACTCCACACACGTAAAATATCGCGGAAAAACGAAAGAAAAACGTTACAAAAGGAAAAAAAAAGTCTCGATAGGTATCGGCGTTTTCTCGATGGAACGACAATATGAATGGAGGGTGTTGGGGGGGGGGAGGAAACGACACCAAACTTTGTTATTTTATCCCTTCATCCGTTTCGCATAATGTTTCCGTTTATTTATAATTTAAAATATATTTACTTCATATACTTTGTTTTACTTCCTAATGCGTATTACTTTTTATAGTCTTTTTCTACGACTACTTTCCTTCGCGTATTTTTTTTTTCGACTTTTCTTTCTCTATTCCTTTGCCGTATCCATTTATTTATCGCCGCCGTCGTCGTCGTCGTCGTGAGGCTGCACGCCGCCCTCGCTAAACCGCCACTCTGCTCGATCGTTCGTTCTACAAGGATTTTTACGAGATACGGCGGTATTCTTTTTTTTCTTTCCTTTATCACACGACGCGTTATTATACGTACTTCATACATTTTATTTATACCACCAAATTACGTGTATTAGTAACCTTGATAAGACGGTAACTAGTGTGCGCACGCACACGCTCTTCAAATTTGGTCGCGACTCGCGAATTTTCGCAAACTACTAGACGAGTTTAATTTTCCTTCTTTTTTCCATCTCCTTCAATTCCTGTGCGTGTCCAAAAAAAAGATCTCGAAAAAAAAAACTGAAAAGATAAATTCCCTAGAATTCAGCTCCTACGACCTTTCCCTTTTTTTCTTTCATCCTTAATTTATTAAGATCTTTACGAGCATACAGCCAAGTACAAGTCGTCGAAGCCCGTCGTCGTTATCACGAAGCTCGAATTAAAAATAATGAACGTGAGTGAACTCGTTAGCGAGCGAAAAAAAAAAGCTGTCGTAGTCGAGTTAAACGGCAAATACTACACGAGTGTACTTACTCGTCCGACCTACGTTGTCGTTGTAACTTATTATAAGCGTAAAAATCCTAAAACCCGGTAACGGCCGGTACCGCGAATCGAGGGAAATTTTCGACGAAATGGAAGTTATAGGAGAAAGAGACGGGGAAAACGCGCCACAACGACTCACGTATACGCCAAAATACTTTTACGACAATGTTGAATGGAACCCGCGGCGTGTATACTCGATAAGAAATACCAGTTAAATGACATACTGGCGCACACACGCTTCAACACACGACGCCGTATCTAAATGATTATTATTTTTGGAAAATTTATATTTTCTTTCGAGATAATAACGCCGTGTAGTCAATGACGACCACCTAGAATTTATCAAAAATACGATTAGCGAGTTTGTATATATGTATATAGCAATAAAAGTGTTCGAGAAATATTGCCAAAATACCGAGAAATTTTCAAATTACAGCATATATTTTGCGAATTTCTATGCTGATAACACATACTCGTATAAGTAGAAGTACAAGACCATGCAAGATGGAATGAAGCATGACACGTGTTCAAAATTGCGATACAAGTACTTACAGCAATGAAAAGTACTACGTGGTTAAGTATGCAGGAGACATAAAACAAATCATGCGTAGCAGCGTGTCGAATATGTATTATTCGCATTAGTTGAGTAAATGACACTGTAGAATACTAAATACCAGGGACCACATGCAGAACGAGAACGCGCCAATTTAATAAACAAGTCACCTAAATTCTGACACGTGTCATAAGGCATGTATCAATTCTATATACACCTCGCTCAAGTTCTGACACGTGGCATTCAATGCGGCCACGTGTAATGACACGTGTCATGTTCCATGTACTAATTTGAAAAACATCACTTAAATTCTGACACGTGTCACTTTCCATCTGTCAAGTAAGCAAAACCACGAATAAGCGAATAAATGCAGTCAAATGTCAGTAAATCTATTTCAAGTAAAAAGCGATCCAAAACCCTACACAGAATACAAACAAACAATTCCAATCTTCACAATCATCATTTTCCTTTCAAACGAAGTATTGAAGAACGTCATACAACAGCACCTTTTTATACAGCATTTCCCAAAAGTCACACCACATCCGATTCCAAGACTCGTGATGAAAAATCATTAACAACTTCTGACGCCGATTCGATGACACGCTTCGTAAATGTTTCCCCGATAACGCACATCTTTGGGTAAACCCCCTCTCACACCCTTTGGCGTATTTATTTCCCGTATCAACAAGAAACGGTATTTCAAACATGACTTTGGCACTACTTCGGTAGTTTGTATAAAGCGAAACGTATTAATTTCGAGCCCGACGCGACTCTCGTGTAACGGAATTTAGCGCGGATTTGATTTACATGTTCGGGAAACGATTGAAATCGCTTCCAGCGACAGTTGAAATATTAAAGTTCAAACGAACACAAAACCATTGATGTATTTTTACCATCATCGACGATATGTCGTTTACAGCGAAATGAATACCTTCACGTGACGCCGAACTTGTCACATGTGTAACGGATGGAGTCTTACGGAGCGTGATTATGCACGACATACAAACATCGTATATTGCCTACACTACCATCGAAGCACATCGGAATAAAACGCGATAATTACTCGTATTAACGATCGTCCCCCGCACCCTGGATTTCTTTTACCCGCCCATCTCGTTGATATTCGTAATTACGCAACGACGGAACAGAGCAGAACATAGCAAAACTATCAAAACTTTCGGTAATTGATTCGAGAGAGTGGTATAAATACGTAGCCCACTGTACGCAAACCCCAAAACAAAGTTTAACGCGAAATGTGGTCTCGAAATTTGCGAGAAACTGGCGGTATTTCGCATTCGGCTACAAAAGGCTCGACACGTTTCAACTTCCACGCCCTCCACACTTCTCACCTCGCCTAATACCATCGTCAACTAAAATCGTATTTAATTGTCCATACATAAATTGTGTTTCCCAAATTTTACACGCGTATAAAAGGAATCAAATGCGAAATTTTTACCCCTCCCCACCCCCGTCTCCATGTGTTTACGCTTTTTACAACACGCTTCTCTCCTAAAAAAAACACCGACGTCGACGTGCGTTTCAGCATTATCATGACGCGGCAACGACAACGTCACCGACAAAATGGCGCTCGAATCGAATTAGTTTTAATTTACACGTCGTCGTCGTTTACCAGGTGAAAACGTCCCGGAAACGCCGAGATTTCCATCTGGAATTCGTATATTTTATGTTTACACGGTAATTTTAAAGTTCGCATTGGGCTCGACGACGACGACGACGACGACGTCATCCGTTGGGAAAATTTCGAAATTCGTTTTCTACGTTGGTTTTTGCGACGACGACGACGATTGTACGACCGACGTTTTTCTTTTACCTCGTCGCATGTTTCGTGACGAATTTCCTGGACGAAATTTTCGTTAATTTTCCATCCGCAAATTGAACATAACTTTCGAAGATCATTTCCAAAGAAATGTCGATTTTCTGTTTCGAAATCCGGTGATGGTAACTTCAATTTGGTCAATTTTCTCAAAAAGCTACATCTCAATTCGTGAAAGACATCACACTATTGCTACACGACACAACACATTCATTACTCCACCTCCCAAATCGACTCCGAACAATTCCAACTAGCACTGTAAATTCTCCAACACAAAACTACACCTCTGGAATCACTCTCTGTCCGACCACCTATTCATCACAATAACCTCATTACACCCGCCAAAGCTCACCTCGAAGATAGCCCGGCAACAACTTACTACAAACTTTCAACACGCTACCAAAAAAAATACTCAAAAAAAGCCCGAACCGCTCGTAAAAGTGAATTTTAAATTGTTTACATAACACCGACTAACTTTCTTGGGCCACGGTAACAAAACCGGCGAAAACTTTAACTCCGAGACAAGAAAATACGTGCACATGTAAGATCAAGCAAACGCTCAAATTACAAGCTCTCCTCTCTTCGCGAAGCGGAAAAAACAAAACGTGACCTAGCGCAGCCTTTTTTTTTACACTTGTAACTCGCCAATTGCGCAACTTTTTAATAGCTTCGCTTCCGTTCCTTCTTCACTCGCGTGTATAAACTTGTACCATCTCGAAGTACGAAAAAACCCTCCGTTAAACTTCCGACGCCACGGTAGAGGCGAAAAAAAAAATCAGCGTTTACAAATCGCCAACTTTTTTCTTTACGCCTTCGAACATCGTGCAACGTAAACTTTCATCTTAACATTTCCACCAACTTCTCGCGCTGGGCCAAAAAACCCGACGATATTACCGAACGGAGCACGACGCCGGAGAAAAAACACCATTTTAAACTTGTTGCGAATCGTGAACGAAATTATGAATGGACGCGAAAGATTAATCGAATAAACGCGACTTAACCGGACGCGTCCGCCGAAACGCCCTCGACATGGTAAAGTACGACGAGAAGGGCGCAAATTTCCGATTTGTTCTCTCGATTCGTCGTCGCCGCGTGTTCCAGCTTTTCGCATCGCTTTTATCCAGTCTGCGCGTGTATACGTCATAGATACATCTACGTGATCGTCGTGAAAATCCGCAGCTCGACGATAGTTAGGAAACGTTACCCGATACACGACCATGTCGTTTAACATACTATATAACGTTTTTCGTATGTACCATACATATACAAGGCAAGAAGACGAACAGAAGAGCTTTGTTTAAAATTCAAATGTACTCTTGTGTATATATACACGCACATACACCCTTCGCATATCTCTCGAATGGTCGATAAAAGTGTTACGATAGGCGTTTTCGCTCTCTCTCTCTCTCTGTTTTCTTTCTTCTTCGTACACACACGCACACATCGCGTATCTGACTTTCTCCGTAATATCGTCTTCTTCCTTACGGAGATTTCATCCATTCTCTTCGCCTTATATCCTTCGGCTTCTCGACATACACGTATTTTACCCTGAACCATATTTGATATTGTTTTCCGCGTTTTTTCCCCCAATTTTTTGTTTGTCTGCGAGGTAGCATTGCATTAGACATATGGTATGATTTACGCGAGTGACGTACAGTCGTCGATATACGTAAACGTATATCTGCGAATCTCCAGCAGCACTGAACGTACGAAAATGCATTCGAAGAGAAAAAAAAGAAAATATACCATCATATTTGTACATATAATAATATATGTGAGGGCGCATACGAAAAGGGACCACTTGGCCAAAATTTCGATTTTTTTTTTGATGAAATTTATGTAGAAAACCTTCAAGAATCGAATGGAATTGACCATTGATCTAAATTTTCAATATTTCGAGGAAATTTCGACGTTTAAAGTTGAGCATGTACGTAAATATTTTTCTTCAAAAA
>QBDW01005901.1:0-11468 GCA_003261595.1 Maconellicoccus hirsutus | reverse complement strand
AATTGTTCAAATTACTTCAAAGCTGTGAAACAGCAGAATAGAGCAAAACTAAATAAAAAAAAAGAAGATGCGAATTATTTTGAATAAGTACACAAAAATTGATCATTTTTGATAAATAACTGGTAATTTTTTATGAATTGGCAGCACTGTCAGAATATATGACGTCATGTTTTTTTTTAAATGAGCATATAATGAGTTGATTTGTTTTTAATCTCAATTCGACTTTTTTTCTTAGTACAGATTTTTTTCTAACCTGAAATCTGAAATTGATCATTTTTCATGAATAACTAGCCATTTTTAATGAATTGGCAGCACTGTCAAAATATGACGTCATAGGTCATGTACATAATTTTTTTTAATAAGCATATCATGAGTTGATTTGTTTTTAATTTTAATTTGATTTTTTTTCGAGTACAGATTTTTTCCAACCAAAAATTTGATCTCGTTGAGGGGGAGGGGGGAGGTACAGTTACGAGGTTTTTGAAAATTTAGTGAAAATAGTGAAAAAGAAGTGATTTTGCGAGCAAAAAAAAATTGGTTGAATAAATTGCCTCTCAAATCCGAATTTTGCCTTTTTGAACCGTCCTGGAGGCTCCAGCCTGATTTAAATTTTTTTCAAGATTTTCTTAATGCTTCGGAAATCATCCTTATGAGGTTAAACAGTTGAAAAATCGATCTCCGCACATTTTCGACCAGTTTAATCAAATTATTCTCGTTTCCAGAAAATTCCAGTTGACCAATGTGATTTTAATTTTCTCCCAAGATTTTTTCTAAATGTTTCAGAAATTGTCCTTACAAGGTGAGACAGTCAAAAATGCTGAGGTTTTCGCCCATTTTCGATTAGTTTAATAACATTATCCTCGTTTCCAGGAAATTCCAGTTGGTCACTTCAGAAGTCATTTTTTAATCCTCATTAAAATTCGATTATTTCCTATTATTTGCGCGTATTGAAATGCGGTCAAAAATGTGTTATCTGCTCGTAAATTCATGTAAATGGTTTCTGGGAATATTTAAAGAATCTTGGAGAAATTCCTTTAATTTTAAAAGGTTAAGGATAGTTTCAGACGAAATTAACAGCACGCTAATTGATACTTTTGTGTTAACGATTAAAACAGTGTCGCCATAATTCGACGAATATATTTCCCGGGACTGGGTTTCACTCGAGATAAAACTCAGACAACCATATCGACTCTTCCATCTGCGAAAGTTTTCTTACTGGTAAAAAAATCCGTCGGACGGAGCCGCTGAAATGATAGAACAACGAGACGTTGAAAAAAAAAAGCAAACACTTATCGCGTAAAAATTAAAACTACACTTGAAAACGTGTTCGCAACGTTAATTTCACCATTAGTCACCATTTTCGTTACGCGAATTTTCCTGCTCGTCTGACAGTTGACTCGTGTTCTCCTTCAACAACATAAAGAGCGAAAAAGTCGAAAATTTTCTCTTTATTAACAACGACACGATGTCGAGCCAGTATAGAAGAGCTCCTTCGCTTGTAAAACTTACCAGTCGTAAAACTTTTATCGTATAACTCGACGACCTGACATTTTTCAAGGCTTAGAATTTTTCTCTCTCTTTACTCATCGTTCGAAACACTCTTCGCAGATGCGTTAATTTTTACGCCTACGTTTAAGCGACGACATATACACTCTTCGTCGCTTAAATTAACGTCGAATTGTGTCTGTAGTCTTTGTATTATATAGCGACATAATTCGATTCAATGATATAAAATTGCAACGCTGGAGAAAGATCAAAGTTGGTGTTTTTCCGTGTTCCGCGGACGTTACACCGGAACATCGCATATCCGACATCCGAGCCATTTGTTCATTTGTAATTTGTTTTTTATACACCGCGAAAAGTTATTAATGCTCTGGTTTTCGCTTTGTTTTCACCGCCGAGCTTGCACAAAATTACTTTTTTTTGTGCCCCGTGTGTAACACGCGCATTGATGAATTTCTTTTCTTCGGTATTACAAAAAATAGGTCAGCTTGAAATGAGAAAAAATAAAGAGTTGTTTTAATCGTTATTTGAAAAGGCTTTGTTACTTTCGCGTTTTTATGAGTCGCCTTTTTTTTTTGTGTTCTTGGTGGTATATCTATACCTTATCAACGTTGTAAAATAATGATTACTTATTTCGTTGTCTCGTCCTCTCTCTCTCTCCATTTCTAACTAGACGAAAAAAAATCAGCTCGTCCGACGAAAATTCTAAATACCTTTTCAGATCCTGACACTCGGATTAATTGCTAACGAAAAACACGAGTTTCATTAATTCTGAAATCTTTAATAATTAATCTTTTTTTTTCTACTCGTGTAACCCGGTAAAATGAGCTGGATTTTTGTGTTAAGTAACGGATATAATTTGCGAAATATCTCGTACTGTGCTCTTCGTTCCTTTTTCCTCCATTTTCTTGCTTCAGAAAACAGCTACGGTGAGTTTTCAAATATCCGAATAACCATCGAGTTTTCGATAATTTTTGTGTCGATTTTCGCGTTTTTATCTAGCTCTGGAGGGATGGCATAGTGAATGAAGATCTTGAGCTTGTGAGGGTCTTGGTACCGGCCTTGAATCGAATTTTCAAATAACCAGCGAAAATTGTGAATTCTTCGTTATGAATTGGAAACACTTTCGTTCTGGTTTTCTTGAAGCAACTTTCATATCTATTAGTTCTTTCAGTTCGAAAATCGCCAGCAGGATACAAATTTGTATGTGGAGAGGAATAGGAATAAGGGGATGATTTTACAGCGAAAAGGGAGTTAATGGGGAGAATTACGCAACACAGATATTTTATAGACTACGAAATGGAGTTTTTTGTATCAAAAATTTAACATACTGCGTTAAGATAGATAAATGACGTCATCAGTGAGCTGTAATCGTAAATGAATGACGTCATTTTTGTTCAAAAGAGGTTTTGAAAGTTGTTTAGAGGGGAGTGGGATGTTGGCCTGAATAGAGTTGATGACGTCGTCTCTTTTTTGACAAAAATTTCATTCATAAAAGGACAAGGAAAAATCGAATTTAAATAAAGGTCAACGACATTATACACGAATAAAGGAAAATTCATCGAAGCAAAGAAAAATCACTAATAAAAAATTTCAGAAAGAAAATTTTTTCGTAGGAATTTTGCGAAATCAGTTTGTTTAGTCACAGATCTGATTTTATCGCAAATTGACGACATAAAAAATACCCGAGAATTTGTCTGCTTAATTTTTTAATTTTTTGGTAATTTTTCAAATACTTTTTAATGTGATTTTTTTGTTTAAATGTATTTTTCTCTAATTCTTTGCCATTTTTTTCCGACTGTCTAGTAATTTTCTATAATTTTTAAATGATTTTTTTGCTAATTTTGGCTTTTTTTTGTGGTCATCTTCTTTTAATTTTTCTGCCCTTTTTCGCGTTTTTCAAATATTTGTTCATCTAATTGTAAGTTTTTTTTGTGATTTATCATTTTTTTCAGGCGATAAATTTGCATATTGAATTAAATTATGAAAATATACACAAAATTTATTGAAGTTTTTGCAAAAAAAATTTTTTTTCTGTTTTACTTTTTTTTTTTTGAAAACACGACCGTTTAGTTTGAACGTAACAAGGGAATCTTTTTTTTTTTGAAATCCCAACCTCACTTTTCTTTTGGCAATTTTTCATTTTTTAGATATGATTTTTTTATTGTTTTTTTTTTAAATATATTTTTCTTTAATTTTTTGCCAATATTTTCAATGATTTGTCCATTAATTTTGGCTTTTTTTGGAGTTATTTTCTCTCAATTTTTTCACCACTTTTTCATGTTTTTCATATACTGTATTTATTCATCTATCAATAAATTATTGGTTTTAATGAATCGACCGTTCTTTTTTCAGGAGATAAATTTGGGTATTAAATTGAATTGTGAAAATATATAATTTATTAAAAATTTTGCAAGAAAAAAAATATAGTTTTTCTATTTTACCTTTTTTTCCTCTTCTGTGGATTACCTGTGGATTACCCCATTTTGTTCCAGTTTTTTGAAAATTTCATCCTTCGTCATGGAACATTTCAATGAGTTATTTTGAGAAAAATTTCAAACAATTGGGGAGAGGGGGTGGAGGGGTGCAATTTCCAAATTAATATTGTCCACTTGACTTCGGTCTTTTGCTGGCATCTTTTTGCATAGTTTTTTTTTCTTTTTTTCACGTCTTGACCAATTTAATCTGAAATAAATCTTTGGTGAACTGAATATGACGAAATTGTAAATTGTCAAGATAAAAAGTACATATTAAGAGCATCGTAGTGAAGAGCTCGAAATGTGATAAACACCATTGTGCGACGATTTAGGTAACATGAAAAGAACTCCGCAATTGAAAAGCTCGCTATCGTTTTCACGCCATTTACCATCACCTAGTGAACTCGCGTCTTGTACGAGTAATTCGTAGAATTCGCTCACACCCTTCGTAATTTTAATTCCGGTCTCATTAGGTTGGCGGGGGCGAAATGGTCTTTATGCAAAAAGAAAACGAGTCAGCGTGAAAAAAAGGAGAATAAAGTCGACGTCGAGTATTTTTCACTTCTCGGATGGCTGATCTTCTTTGTCTAACGCCAGCTTAAACGGATACTTCATCAATTCCCCTTTTTTTCGCGCGTCCTTTTTAATCAAAACAATGGCGAAAAAATCACCGTCGAAGTAAATCTGGATTTACAACGCCGACACGACGATTGCGGGCGCGAAATTCTCGTTTTCAATCCTGTTCGCTCGCCATTATTCCATATTTTCTAGTAGATGTGTGTACAAACGAAAATTTATCTTTGTTTCGTGGCGTTTTCGGTTTCCTTTTTTTTCTTTTTGCTCGTTTATTATTATTTATCCGGCGGCGAAAAAATGAGCAGGAGGTGCGTAAGAATCGCGTAGATTTTATCTATTATTATACGAGATGTATAAATGTATAGTACTCACGTGGGTTTTTCTCTTTAAACCGTTTGCGAAGTAATTTCCAACGTTTGGGTTTTTTTATATGTATAAGAAATTATTAATTTATAAAAGAAATATATAACTTGGGAGCTTTCCGTGGATACGTATTTTTCACGCGAGAAAAACACTGGTAAGGGACTAACGGTAACGTGTAGCTCATGGTAAACACATCGATAACAGTTTCCAATTTTCTTTCTGTCGACGCTTTGATTATTCGATTTGAGTAAATTTTCACCGTCAGTTGATTCGCTTCACCGTACAAGGAACAAGTGATTTTCGCCATAACCATACTCGGGTTATTGGCCGTGTGTTGAGGTATTGACGTTGTTAAAAATGGTGCTTTTTTCAGCAAAGCAAGATTTATGAAGGGTGAGACCTCGTGGGATGATAATTTCGTGAAATACACCGCGTAAAAAGTCGCATTCGGGAAATTATTCGAGGAAATTCGTCAGAAAACAGCGTTCTTTGAGTTGCTAGAAAATTGAACACGTGGGAGAGAAAATTGAAATTTTCCTTCAATTTTTTTCACGAATTACGAGCAGAGTGATTGGCTAAAAAGATGCTCAATTTAGTTGATTTTACTCGAGGAAGTATTTTTAAAAATTTTATACAGAACGTCTTGGTGCCAAATTTGCTTTGCAAAAATAATATTTTGAACGTAATCACAAAGATGGAACCTCCAAAATGAGGAGAAGATTGATAATTTAATTATTCCTCAATTTGAGCAGTAAAAAGAGCTCTGATTGAATATATCACGATAAATAAAATTTTAGAAAAATAAATAGCAAACAACAATTGTTCGAAAATTTTTTTGTAAAAGTAATATTTAAAATGTTATGGGCGAGGGGGGTGGAACCTCTGAATTGAGAAAGGGGCGAAAAATTTTTCCCTGATGTTACACACTTAAAAAAATTGATTCTGAACATTTCATGTAATTACAAAGTTTACTGAATTTTTTATACGTATTTCATGTAAAAATGTCAAGAAAATGAAATTTTGCAATTTTTTAACATTTTCATGTCTTGGCTGTGACATAAAAAATTGAAAATCGTCACGAAAAAGTGTTATCATGATCATGAGTGACATATACGATGACACAAGCCGTTATCATGACGACGTGTCATGCTCATGCGTGATAATCTGACGTGTCATGGTCAGGAGTGACATGTTATCATGTCGTGGTAGCATATCAGGTGACATGATATGATGACAACTCATTGTTATGGTAACGTGGCATGGTTACGAGTGGCATGTGTCATCGAATGACGTCTTCTGATGAGCATCATAGATTTCAAGGAATCTCCCCCCATCCCCTCTACTGACGGCTTCACAATGAAAATCTTGCTTTTTGTTGACGAAAATTGACAAACATGGGAGAAAATATGTCCAAGGCGTGAAACCAGAATTTTATTGTAATTTTCCTGTGAGATCCTACCCCCTCCCCACCTCACCTTCCTCTCTACGATGCTAACACGTACTCTCACAAAAATTGTTTCATTGAGGTCGCAGATTCCGTTTCTACGAAAACGACACTAAACGTATTTTGAATTCCCATCACCTGAATTTTATAAAAATGACGACGCTTATTAGCAAAATAAAAATTATAAACCGCTTTGATAATTTTAATGAAAAAATAATCTTATAAAAAGAATTTAAAAACGCGAATTAAATTCCAAAAGAGTTGAAAATTAAAAAACAATTTCATTAGTATACATAGTCATCCACAAACCCTTCCATTGGCACTCCGCCGTTACCGATCACTTTAAGGATCTGTTATATTTACGAAGACGACGATGAGAAATCCCTCGAGTGAAATTTAAATACCTTTCAAAACGATTTAGAATTGTTAAAAAGCATTTATTCAAATTGTCGCTGCAAGACAGCGACCAAACTCCCCGCGTCGAGTTTATTTACATTCGAAACAGAGTAAAAATAAGGGAGAGAAAAAAAAAGAGGAATCCGATGGAGAAAAAAACACATAGCGCATGTAATTAAAAAATAATCCAATTAGGTAAAACACAACGAATTTTAGGTTCTTTATTAAATATTCAAATGACGGTAAAGCGGTCAAATTCGCACTATTTTTTAACCGCATTAAAAATATAAGAAAATGAAGACGAAGAAACGAGAGACGGAACGTGTACTAAATAAATAGTTTAAGAATAATAAAGTAAAAAAAAAAACTTTTGAAAAAGTTTTCAAAATAATAAATTCCGTTACAAGATCAAAGTTTTTTCCTCTTTTTTTTTTTTTTGAAAAAAAATCGAATCCTTCTTAAGCTCGGCTTTTATCGAGCTTTATTCAAATGTAAAATACAAGGTTTAAGAGATTTCGCGAAATTTAAATTTCAAATTAGCTTTAACGGTGTAGTTTTTTTTACTTTTGCCGCTGCTTTTGCAAAAACGATCAAATGTTTCTTTTTTTTGTTTTCTTTTTGCTTTTTTTTCATCGGTAGTGTTTTCTGTTTCCGTTACATTAGTCGAGTAATAAAAAAGAGAAGGGAATAGAAGTAATTAAAACACCGACTCTTCGCGCTAATTTTTCGGCATTCTAGCACGCGCGACAATTCGAAACGAGACCGCTGAACTCTGTCGGGATGTCAAAAGTCGTTTTTTTCTCGAGATGAGAATCAGTCGGTGGCTAAGAGAGGTAAAAGCAAAGGCCGCTGTACCAGCGGGAATTAGTTGTATGGAAAACGACGCGGGATATAGCGCTTAAAAATTTACCGCTGTGAGCTTTTAAACGGCGCACACCAACAAAAGGAATACCAACAATTACCGGCGAATTATGTAACAAAAAAGGGCATTTAATTGTTAAACCTTTTATAACCCCTTCGCGTAATGGCTCATCGTGAGTTTTTACTGTGGCACGTGGAATACTTAAGTTTTCTTAGCTTATACAGGTTTCTTTGACCGTTACGTTGCCTTTTTCCTTTAACATATCGCAAAGGCATATCCGAGCAATTGAACTAGATCTTGATAATATATTAATTGGTATAAAAAAAAACGTCTTATTCGTTTCTTCATACTGAACAAAAAGAACCAAAGCTTTTGGAAATTTTTTCTAATGATAGAATACGGCCTTTGTGAGTTTTTTTTATCCGTCGTCGTTTCTCTTTGAGCAGAATATAGAGTGTTTTTTTCTTCCGAGTATTTAGCTTTTTAAATGAAGAAAAATATCGTTCGTGTCAAAGAATCAAAATCAAAATACGTATTTTTTACGGAGAGATTCAGGTATTTGAATATTAAAGCGTCCGTTGCAGAATGTAGTTTTTTGTGATTTTTTTCCCGCCGTTTGAAAATGCATGGACGATTATATCGCGCAGCTTTTATCCGCTTTCTTTTACTGTTTTTTGTTAAAGTAAAAGTACTGGTGGATTTAATGGTGGAAAAAATGTGAAGCTTTTGACGATTTTCTTTGGTTTTTTGTAAAAGTAATGAATCGAAATGTGGTTTAATTTGAGTGATTTTGGACTTTGAAAAGGTGGAGAAAAGCGAACTTGTGTGAGTCGTTCTTTAATTTTTGGCTTGGTAAGTTTTGCGGTTTTTGGAAATTTTTTGCCTTAATTTACTCGTCTTTATTTTGATTAAGTTTTCTTTAAAAAGTGTTTAAAAAATTCGGTTACCTGAAATAAGAGCGGAAAAAAACATATGCAGGAGCTAAATGCTAATATACAATGATGGGAAAGGGAGGGGAGCAGTCAAAAATTAGATTTCAAATTTAATTTTTTGATCTCAATGTTAAAAATTTTGTATTTTTATTTCGATTTTAAGATTTCGATGTATCGATTTCGATATTTTTAAAGCGGTATTTCGATTTCGATTATTCGATTTTAGTTTTAATTGATTTAAGCTTCTTAATTTTTAATTTTTTATATCGATTTCGATGTCTCTGTGTTTTGGTATTTCGATTTTTATGTATCGATTTCAATTTCGATTTGGGTGTTTCGATTTAGATTTTTCGATTATGCTGTTTCAATTTTGATAATTCGATTTTGATGATTCGATTTCCATTTCGATATTGCATAAGCGATATTTCGATTTTAGTTTTTGATTGTAACACATTGATTCCAGGTTCTCGATTTTCGATTTTTATATCGATTTCGACGATTGATTTAAATTTCGATTTTGATTTTGATATTTTAATTTCGATATTTCGATTTCGATAAATCGATTTTTATTCTTAGGTTTGGATATTTTAATTTTAGTTTCCGATTGTAACACGTTGATTCCAGCTTCTCGATTTTCAATTTTTATGTCGATTTCGACAATTGATTTAAATTTCGATTTCGATTTTGATATTTTAATTTCGATCTTTCGATAAATCGATTTTTATTCGTAGGTTTGGATATTTTGATTTTAGTTTTCGATTGTAATACGTTGATTCCAGTTCCTCGATTTTCGATTTTTATATCGATTTCGATGTCTCTGTATCTTGTTATTTCGATTTTTATGTATCGATTTCGACAATTGATTTAAATTTCGATTTCGATTTTGATATTTTAATTTCAATATTTCGGAAGCGATATTTTGATTTCAATAAATCGATTTTTATTCATAGGTTTGGATATTTTGATTTTGATCTCCGATTGTTATGCATCGATTTCAGCTTCTCAATTTTTGATTTTTATATCGATTTCGATGTTTTATGTCGGTATATTTCGATATCAGAAATATTTTTCGATGAAACTTTGGGCCAATGGATGATGTTTTTTGATATTTCTAAGAAAAAAAAATGGAATAAATTTTTTTCAGTTCCTTGGTACAATTTCACCCCGGAAAAAAAATGAATTTTTCAAACTTCTATATCGCTTAAAGTGGGGCAAAATGGGACAAAAGTTGAAAAAAAAATCCGGAAGAAAATTCGGCTCTGTGACGACATACATCGTGACCTTTTCGTTTATTGTACTACCGAGTTATTTCCGTTGACCGATTTTTCCACCCTTATGGTACGTATTCTTGGAATGAACCTACCCCACTACATGTCATCGTAGAAAGAAGGCCGAAAATGAAGGAGCGTCCGGAGGGCGACAAATTACGAAAATTAAAGCGTCGATTAAAAGCGCGAATAAAGAGGTTGGCGCGGTAAGATTAATGAACACCCCTTAGCTGTGATGTCACGAAGACATTTTTCTTTAACGCCGGGCTCTGTAAACTTTCAAGCGAACACATTCGGCGTGTAACAGATGTCAAAAATAATTAATAGTAATTTACACGCGGAATGATTAGAAGGCGTGCTAGCAATCAACACTCTATATAATCAAACATTAATGTTAATGTCGCAGGCGTGACGTCACCGACGCGCCAGCAACGTAGACGCGCTAATGGAGATTGCAGTATGCGTTCGCTTAGAGCGTTAAAGAAACCACCCCCGCTGCTCTTCGCGACGTGTGTGAGCGTTAAACGCGCGAATATTAATTATCTAAATACTCGTACGTTCGCGTTTTCCGCGGTCGCGAAGCGGGACTAAGACGTAAGCAATTATTCTAAAAACCGAATCCTTACGGTAATTACTTCTGATTTATGTTTACCTTTTGAAGGCGCGATACGACAAAGAATTCATTAACGAGGTGAATTTTCCGACATGTCGAATCGGTTCTCAATATCGGCGTCGATAGCGTTTATACGTATGAAATGCATACCAAGCTTTGTGAAAGCATTCGGTAACGAGTACGAACTTACATGAACCCTAAACATTTTAACGTATTTCCTACTTTGCGTGTTTTCAATTAAAGTAGATTTGTGTTTTTAGTTTTTGCACATTTGTTACGAGCTCGAAGCGCGTTGTGAAATCCCCGAGTTAAAAGAGGTTTTAGGGTTGTGAAATGGCGAGTCTGAGTAATGGCCGAGTCCCTGGTCAGCGTCGCTAGACCGTGAAGAAAAACTTGCCGGGGTGGTGCGATTGTGCAATGCGTATGGAGGCTGCGAGGGGTAGGTTATTGTAACTTTTTGACGATTTTTATACCCCAAGATTGGTATTGCGGTTCGTTTAGTAAGTTACAAGAGTTTGGGTGTTTTTATGTAATTTCAAAAAAGGGTTCAATTTTTTGGAGGGGTTGGAGCCTTTGGAAACGATCTAATTTTTGAAATCGACATCGAATTATTGAAACTGAAATATCAAAATCGAAATGTTAAGAGTCGAAACGTCGGAAACGAAATAGTAAAGTCGAGATATTAAAATTGAGGCCTTTAAATCGAAACTTCCAAATCGTAATCAAAATTGAAATATCGAAATCGAAATGTTGAAATCGACTGATCAAAATTGAAATGTCGAAACAGAAACATCGAAATCGAAATGTCGAAATTGAAAATTGAAATTGACTGATCAAAATTGAGATATTGAAATCGAAATCGACTGATCGAAATTGAAATATCAAAATTGAAACATAGAAATCGAAATGTTGAAATCGAGATATTAAAATTGAAGCCTTTAAATCAAAACTTCAATATCGTAATCGAAATTGAAACATCGAAATCGAAACATCAAAATCGAAATATTGAAATCGAAATGTCAAAGCCGATACAT
>QBDW01005899.1:0-17332 GCA_003261595.1 Maconellicoccus hirsutus | reverse complement strand
CCTGAAGGGGCGTGTCTGACGTATTCCCCTTACCGCACCTTTTGACACGCACTACAGTCCATCAACTTCGCTTAGTGAAATATCCAGATATAGTTAGTACATTCGTGTTTCTGACTAATCCCTTCCCCGCTTCCCACCGAAACGATCTAGACAGTTTAAAATGGATTTTCACGGAATAAAATTAGGCAAAAACATCTACAGTTTTGGTGTAAATCGACTATTAATAAATTTAATCAACTAATTACCTCATTAAAACCCAATTCCAGGTCCTTTTTCAATCCATAAAAGCTCGATAGGAACACAAACCATAAACCATCCTCCAAATGAAGCCTCCTCTTCAGTAATAATATAATCGAACCATCAGAAACACCGAATACTACGCATTAATTTGCCATAAAACGCGTTAATTTTTTAAACCAATCGCGTAATAAATTTCTCGAAAAACGAAACACCTCGCGCGATTAAACACGTTTCGTGAACTTCAACTTGGCTCTTTTTCTTTTCAAAATGAACCGCCGCCGTTGTAAAGGTAAAGTAATCAAATTCCCATCAACGTCGCCCTTTTCCTCTACTTTTCTTCATCCCTTTAATTCTTTTTTTTGAAGCGAACGAGAATAATTCGAAAAAATTCTCCAAATGAGTTTCACTTTTAACGGTAAACGCAAATTTCCGTTCAATTAGGCCGAGTGTTTTTTCAAATGAGTTTTTATACCGATATAAGCGCTTTTTTTTTCGTCGCTTTTTTTTCGCCGCAAAGGTCGACGTATTTTCTATCGTTAAATTGTTGGCGAATAAACAAACGAGTCTGCGAACGGAAGTCGATACTAATTTACGCTTATTTAACGTTCTTCGTCACCGTTGTGGTTGTTGGTGTCGTTTGAATTAATTTCTCGCGGTTTTTTTGTCTTTTTATATCGGATATTTTTCGTTTTTCGTTTTTTTTTTCGAAATGATTCGTCAACCTTTTAAAAAATTACGGTGTCATTATTTCTATGAAAAATGTTATAATATTTGCGAATATTCAAATAATCCAGGATTTTCTTCAGCCAAAGCCAAAGAGAATTTAAATATGATTTATTTCCAACCAGATGTAGCGATGATGACTAGTGAGGGAAGGGTAGAGAGGAACCATGATGAATACAAAATTAGAATTCATCTTCTGTACATATTTCCTTCTAATAAACCATCTCAGATTGAGATATCAAGTCAACAGAATAACTTTTCGTTTGTTGTATACGAGAAAGAAAAAGCGTACACGCGAACTAATCATTCGCATTCGCCTGCCACACATCCCCGCACCCAAATTACTCCGACGAACAACGAAATTCCTAATACTTCGTACAATATGTACCTATTACACGTACGTAATATTTCACCAAACACATCGGAACCGCTGTAACGCGCGCCAAAAAAAATTGAAAACGAGAATTTTAATCTAACAAAAAGCCTGGCCGACAAGCGAACTCGCTCATTTCACCGTTCGTCTATACATCTCATCAATTAGATCACGTAGCGGGTGCTTTAAATAAGCATCTGGTCGATTCGTCGAATATTAAACTCGACATAGTAATAAATTCGAACTCCCTGAAAGAAATTTTTTTTTCGTAATTCTCGATGGTACATGTAGGCGAAACCGTGCTCTACTCCCTTCTCGTGTCTTCGCCATGGAATCCTCATCGTTCGAGAATCCCGCGGTTAAAGATTGCTTTCGCGAATATAAATGAGTAATGAAGAAAATCATTCGCGTGGAAATCTCGACGTGCTTTCCTTTTTTTTCCACGAATCGCGTGACGAAGTATGAGATTTATTATTCGACGCGGATTTCGAAATTATTCCTATGCTCGGTTAGATTCGCGTGTAATTTTCAATGAAAATGAAAAAAACATATACGAAGTGATTACACGAGATTGATTTCCTGCAACCGAAGGTATTAAAATAATTATGCAATTCGTTGGGCGCGAGCGGTTTTTGTGTAGCATATTTGTAGTTTTGAAGGCGTATCGAATCTTGTACATTATTCTGTGTATTTTTCACTGGTGATCTAACTACGAAACCTATTTTAAGCAACGAGCTTGGATTTGAGCGGAAGTTAGATTTTTGGATAAAGTATGTTTAATACCCCCCTTCCCCCTATAGCAGAATTTTTGGAATTTGGCCACATACTAAAACTTTCCAAAAACCATGATTAGGCACAATCATCAGAACTTGATCGAAAGATATATTTTTAAAAAGCGTTAAAATTTTACGAGGAATCCAAAAACCGTAATTAATTTTTTTTGAGTAATTTTCAAGAGTTTTAAGCTCCAATTTGAGTCAATTACTGAGTTTTTCTTCGAAAGTACTCGTAGTCTTGCGATATATCAAAATGGGTTAAAATTCCACGAGGAAATCAATAATCCAGATAATTTTTTTTTCTGAGACAATTTTGAGTGTGTAATGCTTAGATTTGAGTGGGCTTCTGAGTTTTTTTTTTTCAAAAACCGCTTTACGATGTATCAAAATTGGCTAAAATTTCACAAAAAAAAATCAAAAACAACGTTAAAACTTTTTTTGAGTCGATTTTGAGCATATTACGTTTAGATTTGAGTCGAATTTCAGATTTGAGTGAGTTTTTGAGTCTCTTTTTTGAAAATGGTCTTGCAATACGTCAAGATGTGTTAAAATTTTGCTTAAAATCCAAAAATCGTGATGAAATTTTTTTAAAGCAATTTTTGAGAATGTTGAGGTTAAAATTTGAGCGACTTGATGAGTTTTTTTTTCAACAGGTTAAATTTCGCGAGGAAATCAAAAATTTAGAATTTTTTCTGGATTAATTTTGAGCATATATTGACTCAAATTTCAACTTGAATTTTCAAAAACTTCGTTCGTATAGTCGATACCGGCCGCGGCGTATTAGCGGAATATGTACATACATTTACGCGTCACAAATGAGTTAGCCCAAAAAAAAAGAGCGTAAGCGTACAACTTCCGCTGATACGCCGCGGCTGGTATTCATTTTACGGACATATGTATACGTTCTTGATTTTTCAATATTTTTTTACGCGATAACTATGGATATTTTTGGTACTTTGCATATAACATTTTTTCTTCTTATTATTATTCTAAATACGTTGAAAAATATTTTAACCAAAAAAAAATTTATTCTTCAATTTACCTCTAAAAATGGCGCCTGAAAGTTGCTTTTAAGGAATCTCAGCATGTAGTTATGTACCCAAGTTCCAAAAGTGTTGATTTTCTGTTTACAAACGCATTTTACATCGATACGCAACGTAGCATTTTTTTCGTGTTATCATTTCTTTTTAAGGGGGGTGAAACCTCGGTTGAAAATTGTGAAACGCAGATGGCGGGGGGGGGGCGGAAGGGGAGGAGTTAAAGTAATTGAATACTCTGAAAAAAATTAATATTATTTAGGTAAACAATTCCCACCTAAATGAAAATTTCCAGTCATTCTGTTGAAAATTCGCTAAAAAAAAAATTCACACTAAAGCCATATTTGTGGTGCTCACACCTCTTCCAGGGGCGATTGGAAGCTGGGGATAGTTGCTAAATTTTTTTTTCATACAGCTTCACCAATTTTTGCCATCATACTAAAATTTCGCATATTTCCTATCAATTTACGTTATTACATTTATGAAAATGAAAAAATCTTCAAATACGAATATATTTTCGTATGAAAAATACAAATTACTGACCTCGCTTCTTATGAAATATATTTCTCTCTCTCGAAAATAAAATCGAAAAGTTATTGGAAATGAGGCGAAAATTTTTTAAAATTCTATCGACGATTTAGTGCAAAAGAAACATACGTGCTTCGACGTGCGAAGACGAACGAAATAATTTCGTACATTCCAACGCGCCTTCCACGCTCGTGCTTTCCTTTTGCCGTCGTGTATCGAATTTTAGAGTTCGCTTACACGGTTGTATATTAAAGGCTACGTTTTGCTTTACTAAACGATTGATATTCGCGGTAGGTGTTGGTGGTGTGCTCGTGTGAGTGAAAAAATAAGACGAATCCGTTTACGAATAACGATATTACTCTTGGCGCTCTTCGTATACGACTCGTATTCGATATAGCTTTAAATTCGCCTCTAAGACGTGTGTGTTTCCGTCGACGATACGAGTTGACATGGGCGAGGCAAGAACCAGGGAAAACGTTTTGGAAACGCGAAAAAAAGTTAATTTCGTTACGTGTACGAGAACGATACGCGCCGTGAAAAGTAGCAAAACGTTATTCTCGATCGGTCGAATCGTTTCGAATATTTGGCGCACGAGTCGTCATGTCGCGCGTCGCGACTATTCGAAGGATTTCGCGTATCGTTACTCGAGGCTTAAGCGTTGCGGCTGTGCAAAGGCGCGGCGGTGTTACATCCTTCGAGACTATAGAATGCCAATTCTACTTTATGGGTTTTGCGCGTATTCGGTGAAAAGCATCCGAAAATACGAAACGAGAGAACGTATGCAAGTGGAAGCGTTCGTAGTGGCGTATAAACGAAGGGAACCCAAAGCCCTCGAGATATCGGATAAAACGTTATGGAGGGTTTTCGACGTCGAGCCGGGCGTCGTTTCGAAGACCGCCGAGACGGCTTGTTTTTATTCCAATCTTTACCGGTTATCGGAATAATTGGAATTCTAAAGAATTACATCGATATTCGACTTGAAATAAGGAGGAAATTCGTTCGGCCTCGTTTGGGGATTTGAGCCGCGGTCCTTTGCCCGCATGAACACCGCGTACCGCTTAATTTAGTATTAATGAAATTGAAAGGAAATCTTTCGGTGGGTTTTTTACATCGGGCGCGGTTTTCCTTTATGAGTGTGTTTGAGCCAATGACGATACGGTGACTGAAAACATGCGGCTCTCTTAGGGATGTGAGCACTGTATAGATTGCTCGAACGGCGATGTTATTTTTAAAGGTAAATTGGATATGAAAGGCCGAACAATTTTAGCGAATTTTGGCCTCGTTTACGGAATATTTCCATTTTGCGATTACTTCTCGAGGCTTTGATACGTTTGGGAATATTCGCGGCAAGAGGTACATTACGAAAATTATGCTTCTCAGATTGAAGACGGATATGGTGGCAAATTTTTCGCACGTTTAACAATTCCTAAACGATATCGTATTCTGGGTTGAATACGAGAAAGATGAATGCGACACGTAGGAGTTATTTCACGTGTATATTAAGTATATCGATTGCGTATACGTTTTAGGTGCTACGATAACGGTACATATAGGTAACGATATTTTACGAATTGCGAATACCATATATAATGTGCAGACGTTACGCGAGGTGTACACAATACAAACGACGATTCCATTTCGACGACGACTGCCGCTACGACCGATATAATGGATTATGCAAATGGTTACACTTCGTACCAAGAACCGTTTCAAAAATCGCAGAATACAAATGCATATATATGGATGTACACCTATATACACACACGTTTGATATATGTATAAACACTTCGACGACAATTGTGTGCTCACATATACGACACACTACAATCATATCTATACCACACACTACACACGTATCGAAATAGTGGAATATCCCTAATCTCCTACACCCCCTCCCTCCCGAAGAACTGTCACATACGCGTGCACCGAACACGGTTTTATATCCCCTGCGAGACCGACGATATGCTGATTATCGTTGGAATTTTCGCGAATATCTGTCAACGAAGATGCCATGGGAGGTAGACCTGAGATGTTGCTTAATTTGTCGATATATCGCTTGTACCGATCGAAGATGTGGGCGGTGGAAAGACCGAAGGTTCGGAAGTTCTGGAAGTAGCCGTTGGATTCGACCGAGTTAAGAGTTGCTATCATAAGCCACGTACGTTCTCATCAGAAGATGCATTTGATGAGAATCCTTCGTTTTGTGAAATATCACCTCGACGAACGATTTGCACATTCTATTTATTCCTGCAGCACATTTTGATTAGATGTGAACGATGAACCGTTCGCGAACGGCATTTATTTCAATTTTCATTTCCCTCGATTATTTTGAACTGCGGTGGTTGAAGTTGGACACGTTCGATCGTGACGAAAAGAATCGTTCGCGAAGGTCTAACGAGACGAAGTTACTTCTTTGGTGCTGATTCTAGATTACCTTATCTTCATGAAATCATCCAAATTTGACTCGTTCGCGAACGACTGAATCATCAGGATATGAATCGTTCGCGAAGGTCTAACGAGGCGAAGTTTCTGCTTTGGTGCTGATTTTAGATTATTCTATCTTCACGGAATCATCAAAATTTGACTCGTTCGCGAACGACTGAATCATTAGGATATGAATCGTTCGCGAAGGTCTAACGAGGCGAAGTTTCTGCTTTGGTGCTGATTTCAGATTATTTTATCTTCATGGAATCATCAAAATTTGACTCGTTCGCGAACGACTGAATCATTAGGATATGAATCGTTCGCGAAGGTCTAACGAGACGAAGTTTCTGCTTTGGTGCTGATTTTAGATTATTTTATCTTCATGGAATCATCAAACTTTGACTCGTTCGCGAACGACTGAATCATCAGGATATGAATCGTTCGCGAAGGTCTAACGGGACGAAGTTACTTCTTTGGTGCTGATTTTAGATTATTTTATCTTCACGGAATCATCGAAATTGGACTCGTTTGCGAACGAATGAATCATCAGGATATGAATCGTTCGCGATGGTCTAACGAGACGAAGTTACTTCTGTGGTTCTGATTTTAGATTATCTTATCTTCACGGAATCATCGAAATTTGACTCGTTCGCAAACGAATGAATCATCGGGATATGAATCGTTCACGGACGTCTCACGTATCGAGGTGTTTTTTTTCCCGCTGATCTCTTAGTCATTCTGCATGAGCAGTCGATATTTCAGTCGTTCGTGAACGTCTGTTGAATTTCTATTCGTTCGCGAGTGATTTGATCTTAACAACTGCGAAAATCGTTTGCGAACGTTTTATGCATCGATGATTTAGTGATTCTTCTTCGTCGCCAATTATAGTGACCTCGAACAATTCAGATATCTGAGTTTTTCGTTGCGACTGAATTTGCTCGTCCGTAAAATATTCTCATTCACGAACGAGTCTCTTGATGAATGCTCGCCACGATCTGGGTTTGTAGGGAGAGGGGTTAAGCGAAATCGAAATAAGCATATAGATAAACGACCCAGCAACATTTTTGCGGCCATCACGTTCGCAAAAGCGCATTATGGTAAACGTTGTCTAACGCGATTGTGTATGTAATTCGTGTCGCCGAACCGTGGCGTCGATTTAATGGCGTCATTTATTAATTCGATTAGCATAATATAAAAGAACGTAGCAATGGGGGGGGGGAGGGGATTACGGATTAAAGGTGAAACGTAATAATCGAAGATCTCTCCGCACAGCGTTGATTACCTCGACAAAGTATTATAATTAGCTGCGGCGACGTACGATTTTAAAGCTCATCGTCGCATTGTTAGCTACGCGGCCTTCGTGCTTTTTATTAGGTTAATTCGAGCCATCTTCAACCCTACGCGCTGCGCCTTTCTTTCCTCGATTATTTAATTATTTTCGCTCGAACGATACTGTAGATTAATATGCGCGAAAATTAATCGCGCTGAAGATTACGGCGTTCGGCGTTGTCACCGCGAAGGCGACGAAAAAAAAACTCGATGTAATTAATTAAATGTTACGTCCTTCGTCGCCGATCCGGTGTGACCAACGAAAGCACGAGCATCGAGCTGAAATGACAGGCGATACGAGACGGGGGTTTTATTGCGAACGCTGGTTCCTTCGTCGTTGTAATAATTGCCGAAATCGTTTTCCAATCAAATAGAGTACACGATGTAATGGCGGTATTGCTTCTAATATCGGTCGCGTAAACGTTCGTTGGTATCTGCATAATTCATTAATTTATCCCATCGGTTGCGGATTCGCGGCGACGATGAAGGCGAAGAGGGCGAGATACGAATTGAACGATTGCTAAGCGTTAGCTGCGTGGTGGGAAAATGGTTCGAAATTTGGAGACGAGTGTCTGCATACGATCTAAATGGTAATTCATCTCGTAGAAGGTACTAGCCGCTGATTATTGGATTATTTGCGGTTCAGAGTGCGATTTTAATTACGATATATGCCGACGTGATTGCCCTTCTTTGGTCTCTTCGCGGTAGCTCGAGTAAACGTCCAGCTTGAGTGTGCTTTTTTCGTCAAAACGAAAGCCACTCGGTTTTCTCGTTTCCCTCGACCCTCGATTTCTCACTCGTAATGTTTCGATGACCTATTTATAACGTATTTCCAAGCTTTTAGAAAATAATTTGAGAAGATAAAAAGCAGATCCGAGACGCGACCGTATATGCGAAGACACAGGCAACCGGACGGAGGCGCGAGATGGAACGAGAAAAATCTGTTTTATGTGAAATGTACAAGGCGCTGGAAAAAAGGCAACGTGAAAAAAGCACGCGTTGGTTACGTAGGCTTTCTTGTCGATTGATAATTTATCAATATCGAAAGCGTGGGGTTCGCGGCGCGAAAAGAGGATAAAAAAGCGCGCTATTGAATAATTTACGCCTGTCGCTGACAATTGTGTCGGTTCGGTGAAAGGGAAAAAAAAGCGCGCGGAAGCTCGAACGAGCAAAAAAGAAAGGTAGTCGCGATGCGGCGTTTACACGACGTGTGCGGTGTACTATGTCGATGTAGGTGATGGTTTTTTACATCGTGTAACTTCCATTTTATACGCGAGAAATATACCTTACGACGAGATGAATTTATAATGCGAACGTATCGTTGGTTTTACTACACGTTGCCCTGCCCCGTCAATGTTTCACGGTGTAGTCGTGTTCCCTTCTTGATGTGGTGTCGTACTTCGGAATTGGAAGAGAGTGGTCTTTTGTAAGTAATTCCCGAAGAAAATGTGCCAAGGATTTAAGAACATAGACACATACGAGTAAAGTGTTGGTGTCTGTCAAACACGTGGCGTGTCGAATTTTGCTAAACTTTCGTTTCCCTCTTTTACCTTCGCTACGAAGTCAATTTGAAGATGCTTTTGTCAGCAACGAGGTCGATGGTTTTAGTCAATCTTATTTTACGTACCAGGAAATTAACCGCAGAACGTTTGGTGTATTTTTTATTCGACGAGTGTTTCCAGAAATTAATTCAAAGCGGGAAGTGGGGCGAAGCTTATAAACGACGTTTATATCGCGCACCCACGCACAACACAGAGCACGAACCAGCAACACGTTGAAACGAACTTTTTTTTGGACCCGTCGCGTTGTTTTGATTTATATGGGGGCATGTAAGGGGCGACGTAACAAGGAGGAAATTAATTCGCCGTACGAGTTGTGGTATTATGGAGGGAGGGGGAGTGTTGGCGGATACAAGTCTTCAACGTGTACTTCGTATGGGACCAACTGTTGGGTGTTTTCTCGTAAAGAAATCGAGTATTTTGCTGGAAACCCTGCTACGATTTCTAGTCGCCGAAACAGCGCGGTGCCTGTGCGATCAATAAACACCTAGTGAAAGGGTTTTGTTTACATGCAACGGAAAATCGTGTACGGATTTGATGGGTTCGCAGATGTGAGTTTTTTTAGGTACCCGACTTGCGACCAGAGGTGACTGGAAATGTGGGTGATTTGGTGGAATGGCTTGGAAATGAAGATGAATCGAGGTAATAGTTGTCTGATTTTATATGCGCGGTTTCGTGAGTATTCTGAAAATACTGAGGAAAGTGGGAATCGCCCTGGAGACCCCAGAAGAGCTGGCTTTGCAACGTCGCCTCTTTTCGATGGACGGGGAGGGCGGAGTCTCACAAGGGAACTACTCGAGGTGTCCGGCTCGGATTTGAACGGGAGTTGAATTTTTGAAAAGTGCATGTCAAAAAACCCCCAAAACCAAAATTTTAGCTGCCCAAGTTGACTTTTCGATTTTTGTCGAATTTTTGAAATTTGAAAATTACAAAATTTCGATTAAAAATAAAGATGAAAAAAAAACTATAAAATTAATTTTAAATCACGAAAGAAATGTTTTCCCCCCAATTCAAACCCGCTGAATCCGAAAATCGCATCGGGGAGACGTTCTGGAGCCTCCAGCGCGATTTTCATTTTTCTCCAGGAACCTCGAAATGCTCCGAAAGACGTCCATTTGAGATTGGGCAGCTAAAAACTTGATTCTCTCTTATTTCTAACCTACTGAACCGACTTGACAACATTTCCGGAAAATTCCAGCTGGACACCTCGAATAGGTTTTCCAGGACAGGTTTTTTCATAGCAAGGCATTACGAATCGAAAAAAAAAACGTTTTTCATCCACGCATTTCGGAATCGACTGAAAAATAGTATTCCCCCTAATTCGAACCCGCTGAATCCGAAAATCGCATCGGCGAGCCGTTCTGGAGCCTCCAGCGCGATTTTCATTTTTTTCTCCAGGAATTCAAAATGCTCCAAAATGGCTTGCCGATACGATTTTCGGATTCGGCGGGTTCGAATTAGAGGGAAAACATTTCTTTCGTGATTTAAAATTATTGTTCAAGTTTTTTTTTGTTTTTAACTTTATTTTTAATCGCAATTTCGTAATTTTCAAATTTCAAAATTTCGCCAAAAATCGAAAAGTCAACTTGGGCAGCTAAAATTTTGGTTGTGGGTATTTTTACATGCTCTTTCCAAAAATTCAACTCCCGTCCAAATCCGACCCGGACACCTCAGGTAGTTCCCTTATCAGTCTAAAATTAAGATGAGCTTTAATTATTCATCAAGTTATTATCTTCTATCAGCCATTCAAACCACTAATTTTTCGAATTTACGAGTATGTAAATTCATTTAGTAAAGACTCGACGTTAAAAATACAACAAAATGGGAAACGCCGCCGTCTGAATGCGAATACGAAGTAGTGGGCCGACGTAGGGGGGGAGGAGGGTGCGAGAATAAAAGTAACGCGATACTTACACGACATGATCATTTGTTTTCGCGTCGAGATTTCTCTGGCGACGCGGCGTTATTTTTCAGACTCGACTACTCGTTATAGACCCAAACGAAGGTGATTTTTCTTCTGCTGGAAAAACTACAACGAATTTGGTATTTTCTTTGTCTCTCTCGTCGTTTTCGTACCGACGCTGGTACTTTTGCTCGTTATTATTTAAAAGTTGGCAAGACGCGTTACGCTCGAGGGACAACGAACGCCATTGTTGTTTCTACTAGTTGCATACGTTTCGGTAATGTTCTGGCCGCCGGTACCCCGCGCCCTCGCAAGGGCTCAAAAACAATGCATAAATTAATCGAAACTCGGTTGAACTCGGTAAACGGTAAGTTGCGAAGCTTTCGTGTGCTATATCGAGAATATTCGTCGAGCTTTTCGAATACGCATCGAATAAATTACCCTCGCAAGGGAAAAGGGTTTGGTAATTTATCTCGGGCGTGAAAGAGATCGCATTTGGACGATGACCGCTGCTGTAATATGAGCTAAACGAAGATATCGAATGAGTCAATATCGTGGTAGTTGCGCGATACGCGTGTTGACCATTTTCGGCGGGAAATACCCGAAAAAGAGGGACCCACCCACGAGACGAATTTTAATTCGGTGGCGGTTATTTTGTACTATTTTAATTACTATTTTATCGAGAAGACGAAGACGAGGGTGGAGAGGTCTCTGGTGGAATCGCAGGTTTTATACCGTTTTAACGGTCGGAATATTAATGAGGTGGTCGTCTGCGGTAAAGAGTTGGCGTCGCGACGACGACGGATTAAACGAATCGCGAAATGCTTCGTCGAATTGAGATTTTAATTTAAAGAGTATTCGTTTATCTTCGATAAGATGAGCCTGCGTAAATGGTATCGGTGGCTTATCGCGTACGTCGAGGAAGAACAGCAGGAGATATAAAACCGCCAAGTACAAATCTACCACGCGAGCTTCGTGCGGTGTATTTTTATTGGATGATGAGGGGAAGAGGAGGCGAAACGAGCGAGAGACTGAGGCAGAGTTGGTTGAAAATCTTCATGCAGTATGCTTTTAAGCTTCTTAATTAAGAACGCTTCGAGCTTTTGTTAGGGTTTTCGCGTACCTAGCAGACTAGGTGTATGTGGGGCAGTGTGAAGAGGCCGGAACGAGACTAGGAGTTTCGAAATGCGAAATGTTAGGAAAGGGGATATGGTAACGTCGACGAAAAGCTCTTTTTCTCGTTGCGAGCTGTTTAGGCGCATGTTTTGGTCCGGAGAAGTATGGCGCGATCATCGTGCCTATCGTGAGCGATAATTAACAGAGAAGGGTTTTTCAAGTGGTAGACGCCATGTTGACTGGAGTGGTTGGAATGGACGTGGCGACGTTGGATCTGCACGGTTAACCAGTAGTGTTCGGCGGTGCCCTTCCGGCATGATAACGTTGAGTGTAAAAAGCTCGATGAATTTTGATGATAAAAAGCTCGTGTAATATTAATCGAAATATCAGATCGGTCTTTGCGGAGAAATAGTGTTAATATGCCGGATGAAGGGAGGAGAGTGTAGATGCTTTGTTGTCGTGAATCTATAAGCAGATGAATTGAGGAGGTTGAGAGGCTGTATCGATTCGTCGAAGATAGAAGCAACCGTGAAGCTAATGATTGGAGACGGGTTTTAGGTGTATTTTCTCGAAGGAGTCGTGTCTATTGTGTTTTTCGTAAAACAAGAACTTTTTAGGTTGGTTTGGCTAGAGTTGAAGGTTGGATTTTTAGATGGAAGTTGGTTCGAAACTTGGTATATAACACGTACCGACGACGTGGCCGAGTTAAACGTTAAAAGATACGCTTTGTGTTTAAAATTAAACCACCGAAAACATTACACGCGTTCGGCTTCGTTTATTTTACAACGATAAATAGTAAATACAGTCCAGCCAGGCGAGATAACCGCATCGCGAGCTTTTATTTCGGCTATTCGTTTCCTCTATTTGGTGTATTTTTTTTCACACGCGCGCACGCTCACACGAAAACGAGCTCGAATATAAAAACCGAGAATCTAATAAAACACCCCTTTTTATGGCGTTTTTTTCCCCTTCTGCCAACATGTCGTACAAGTCCATATTACGGACTATAAATTTCGTTGAATGATGTTCCGTCATCGTGGTCGTTATGGGTGGTGGTTTTTTTCTCGCGTTGTGAGCTTCAGGCTGTTCGGTGTGATTTTTCATGTACGAGTGTATCGGATTGACCTCATGTGACGCGGAATTGGAAGGTGCGAATATGTGCTCGTAAATTTGTCGATTTTTTTCTGAATTTTTTTTCGAAAGTATTGCTTAATTTGGTTGCTTATTCATTTGGAAATGGAAGTCGATGTAAAGTATGCGCTTTTTTGATTTTCTCATGTATCAGATTCGTGTATTGACTGAAAATATCGAGCATTTCGCAAAAGTTCTAGCGTCGATGATACTACGATTGAACAGTCATCTTTGAAAATCATGGAAAAGTTGTAAAATGTAAATAAAACTTTATGAAAGTATTGAAGAATGCTTATGAAACATTGGAAGTCATCATTGGTGTTTATCAGTAACTCGACACATGTCTATTTTGGGAGATCTCGCAAATTGGATGTTGAAAACTAGAAGAATAATGAGTAGAATTTTCAATTTCACCATTAACAATAATGTAAGAGTGGAGGAGATTGGCAGATCCGGTTTGAGATTGCTGATTTATATTGTTGAAGTTGGAGAAAGTACTGCTGGTCGCATTGACTAACGTTTCTCTGTCGATGATGACTTCTAAAGAAGTCGTCCGTTGTACGTGTAGTCAAGACCGCATTGGAATTTTAAAGCAAGCTAATGGAAACCGCGAAGTTATCGTTTATGTTCATTGGTGACCTGCCAAGTGTTGCTTTTGAGAAAGCTTTTCAACTGGATGTTGAAAATTCGATAAGTAACGACTGAAATTTTCAACTTGATTGCCGGTATTGACGTAAAAGTAGGTAAGATTGGTAGATCCAATCTCATATGGTTTATTCAAGTTATTAGAATTGATGGAAATTCTGCTGTCGGCGTTGATCAAATGTTGCTTTGATGATGATGCATTTTTTAGGCAGTACCGTAAACGGTTGTTGGAACCTTGTGTTTTCAATAACTTCCCCGAAACATCAACAGCGAAAACGATTATAATTGAAAAATAATACGCCAACGAAACGAGAAAAAATACTGGTTGGCAGAAATTCATCCAACAAAAATGACTATTTTCAAATCATCACGTTCGATATCGTCAACTACGACGCTAAGAATGAATAATGACGGGGGAAAAAAGCTCCATTGAAAACAAAGGTAACCCATAGGCGAATTAAAGGTAGAATATCCGCATCGGAGACCGACGTAGCGACTTCGACGACAGCAACGACATCAACAGGACGAACGAGCTAACGAATGGTATCGGATTATAAACATTTTCGACGCTTAAATTCGGACGTTAATTTATTTAGATAAAAGGATTATGATGCGAAACGAGCCATTTCCATCGCAGTTACACGTTTTGATTTCCCAGCGGTATTCGCCTCGGTCGTGTCGAACGTTTGAGCAGGCACGAAGACAAACGGGTACGCTCATTTACAAAACAAAGTGGCGAGCGAAGGCGTGCGGAGTGGCCGGATATTAGAGGCTCGGCCTTGTTACCTGGTTTCTTTGTGCCGAATTTAACCATATATCGACGAGTCGACGAAGATTCAAACGAGAGAAATTGATTCGAAAAGGGATACGAAGGGCGAAGGGGTGGGTAAACTTGATGCGATGTTTTTTTCGTTGGCGTTTCTTGCTTTCTCGATGGCGGAGTTGTGGTTTTATTGAAGGGGAATGGGGTAGTTTGATGTATAACGGCGTTTCGAATTACGATTTAATGCGATATGAGGGGAGGCTGGTTATAAAAGCGAATGTTTTATCGAATCGTTCAAATTTTCATTTTGAAAAAGAAAGCTTGATGATTGGTTCTTGATGTATGCTCTTCGAGGTTACAGCAGAATCTACGTTGATGTGTAAATGAAGGAAATATTTTTCGTCCTTTCGACTCCGAAAACTTCATCTGTCAGCTTCGATTTCGAAGAGACCTCAAGAGTTCACAAGACTTACGAGATCCGTAACTCGTTCAATTTTACATTCGGTCAAATTAGTCTTTTCCGGTAAAAAAAGAAAGACCTCTGTCGGCGTTTTCGACATCGTAAAAGGCTAAGGCAACCAACCGCTGCGAATTTCCACTTTCCCATTGTGCACATTATTATAACGCGGCTGCCTTTGATTAGCCTACACAAAAGAATATACACGACGGACGATGCAAGGCGGTGGGATAGATCGCGTACAAGAGGACTCGCGCGGTTCGACGAGAGTTCGTAATTATTGCCGCCGGAAAAAGGAAACAAACGATGGAAACCTTTTGACGCGACGTGCTTCCGCCCCCTCTTCGAGCCTTTAAAAAGCGCTGATTAAAAGAAAATTTTGCACGGCGCTACCTCGACGTACAACAAACGAACGCGCTAAATCGGTCAAATAATTCGACATCTGTGACTCTCTTCTACGCCCGTTACCCTCGCAAGGTACGTGAAATGGAAAAGGAATCCGAGTCGAGGGTGATAAACGAATGTAGTGGTAATACGTACCGCTCCACGTGAAATTTCAAACGAGTAAATTTAATTTACTCTCGTTGCCCCTTCCATCTGACGCCCATTTGTTCTACTTTTACGTTACTCCCTTCTCGGTTTTCATTAGCGAGTTAAATTAATGTATAATGTATTTCATTAGCATTCGCGGATAATTTATTTTGTTTTTCGTTTAAATACCATTACCATAAGGTACGGTAGGCTGCGCCAGCGGCGTCGCATCCCGGAACGCCACCGCCGCAAAAGTAGCAGCGAACGCATCGTGATTTGTTTGCTGTATAACGAATTTGTATCAGAAAGCACTCCCTATGGTTGGTACGTTATTTCCAAGAGCCTTCCCCGCATCCTCTTACCCATTGGTTGGCAAGGCGCACAGTATCTGGTATTTTCATTAATTTGTAACCGATGTATTAATTTTTCATTTCATATACATCGAGTTTTAATGGATCCTTCTCCGGGTCTCCTTCTACGCCAAATGAACGAGATTTGAAGCGCGCCAAAATTCGACGCTACGCCACGATTTCGAATCGTTATCGTTGATATTTTTACCTTACGAGCCTATCGTCCTTCACCGCTCGCTTCATTCGCTCCATCACGTACCTTTCGCTCTTTTTTACACACACAAACGCGCCGGTTTCGAAGTCGAACAAATGTTAATTTAATGATCGCGCGCGTTCGGCATTTTTAATTAATTTAACGCGGTCGAAATTAACCGAATTACGGTTACCGAGGTTTTTCCAACAAAGGATGAAAAAGGACGAATGGGAGAATAACGGTTGCGCACGAGTAAGGAGGGGAGTGCGGGGATGACGTTATGTGGGGAAAAAATGCGATTGGAATCGTTAACGAATTCGACTCGAAGGAACCTCTTTCGATAGAAGTTTATCCGCGGTTATACGATAAATTGGCGCAAAGGCCAGAAAAGTCGTAAAATACGAATCGTTACCGCGTCGAGAAATCATAAAACTCGCGAAATTTTCCTCTTACCGTCGCACGCACATAGCGGCTCGAACGAAATCCGTCGTTATTCGGGCGCGTTAATTTTCGCTAGGTACTCGGAAAGTCTTTTTACCCTTTTTTTTTCGTTATTCTTTGAAAACTCGCTGAAGGGTGAAAGACGCCGCGACGAAGGTGAAAGGAATCGCGTGACCGTAAAATATTTCAATCGAAGAGGCGCTTCGCCGTATTCGGTGATGGCGAAAAAGAAAGTAGGGCCGCAATTAGTGTACGCAAAATATTCGCGCATCGCTAGATTGATGATGGGTGCTTTAGAAAACGAATTCGTCTTTAGGTACGAAATGACGGTATCGTTTATAACGCGGCGTATATCTTACTGCTCGAAGAGTTGTTCGCGATGGTTAATTTGGGAGGTTTTTTTTCGGTATTTTCTTTGGTGTTAAACGAATAGGTCGTCTTTGAGAATGTAGTTGTTCGAGAATGACTGATTTATTGAGATGTGATTCGTCTGCGAACAACGGTATCGAGATGAGAATCGTAAACGACCAAGTCATCAAGATAAAAATCATTCGTGAACGACTGAGTCGTCAATGCATATATCGTTCGTGAACAACTGAATCGTCAGAATGTAAATCGTTTGTGAACGACTGAGTCTTCAATGCATATGTCGTTCGCAAACGATCAAGTCGTCAGAATGTGAATCGTTTGTGAACGACTGAGTCGTCAATGCATATGTCGTTCGCAAACGATCAAGTCGTCAGAATGTGAATCGTTTGTGAGCGACTGAGTCGTCAATGCATATATCGTTCGCAAACAACTGAATCGTCAGAA
>QBDW01005896.1:0-15679 GCA_003261595.1 Maconellicoccus hirsutus | reverse complement strand
TCATCCAATTCCAAGTTATCTTCTTCATTCACTTTGCTTTCTTCATAAGATTGCAATAAATGGATGGGACATTTTTTATTTTGATTTTTTAATTCACCATTTACACGCTTACGGCGTTAGGATAGATGAAGAAAAAATTATGCTAGATTATGATCCTTATGCCAAAATATTAATTTTTATGCCAACAAATTATGCCAGATGCTAAACTGAAAATTTACGATGCTAAATGCATCGACATTATGTCAGATCTGGCATATATTATGCCAATTTGGCAACACTGGTTGGGGCGTTTTTGTGAGACTTCAGGTAACTTGCGAAAAAAAACTTCGAGACAAAAGTGGTTGCAAATTGAACGAGAAACACTTGGTATGAATTATTTTTTGTATCTTCTCAAATTTCGCCACAATTTCACCAAAGCGTCAACATAGCAATCAAAATAACTCAACGTGGGCTTTTTCATGAGACTTAGGGCGATTTGAGGGAAAAATATTCGAGATATAAGTTATTGTAAATTCAAAAAGGAACGTTCAATTTCACCATATTGCTACAAAAGGTGCAAAATTCTATTCAATACAATCTTTTTTATGGGGTTTGATGAATCTTTGGGCATCTGTGCGAAATAAATATACTCATCGCTCACTTCGATCGAAAACAGACGATTATCGATAAGCACCTGAGCACCTGAGCACCTTTTGCCATGTCTGCTGGATTATCAATGAATCCTGATAGCCTGTTGATACTGCGAGTAGCACAGAATACACCCTCGTATTTCACGGTTGCACATCGTAATTGAAAAAGCCAACCATAGCCGCGGCATCTTTCGTAATTTCCCTCGTAAACGATTCGTTAGGCTGTGCAAGGGGCGGCTCTGTATCGCGCAAAACAACCATCCGGATTATAAAAATTACTCGACGACAGCCGGCCATAAATTCGGCAACGAGCGCGGCAACGTTTAAAAACTAAATTATTTCCGCCCGATTGCCGCCTCTTCGCAGACGAGCCTCGCTCGTGAAACATTTAAAGTATTAAATTTCGATAAGCATAATTTTTCAAGTTTTATTTATAGCGCTAGATGAGACATCGCGCTCGGCGAATCCTCTTGAATTATTTCTCAGTCGACTCTCGCGTCTCTTGGTAAAAAAAAATGAGAAAAACGCGAAAAATACGAAATGAAAAGTCGAAAAAGTAAAAAAAAAAAATTAAAAACGCGAAACGAAATAGATAAGTCGAAAAAGTATACTTAACGTTGCCGGGTTGTTTTTTAGTATCTATAAATTTTAATTAAAGCGTTACTTCTGCGTGAAAGATAGAAGCAACGATGTTATAGAATTTCACCGGTATCTTATAAACTAAACGTAAACAGATAGTCAGATACACGACACCTGTTATTCGTCTTCAATTATTTATCGAGTTGAAAATTTAAAGCTCGTAGAGTTCTTAAGCAACGTGTATTTGCCTTTGGTTGGGCCTACTCTACGCCGGTATACGAACGCTCTTCTCAGCATTCGCGTTCTTTCTGACATCATTCGGTTGATTTGGAGCTTTAATAAAACCGTCTCCTCTTCGCCGCTCGAATAGGTATTTCGGCTGGTAAAATCGTAATAATTTCGCTTTTCTTTGCGAGACACGATACACGCGCGAAACCGATACCGAAACGCCCCGCAAGCGTCAAGCTCGTTTTGCGCTTTCGCTTTTGCAAATTCGTCGAAATGATGGAAAGCTTATCATTAGTCGTGAAAAACGTCTTTTTCATTTGCCTGATGATACTAATTTAGCCTGTCGGATAATGTCGGCACGAGCAACGAAACACGACGTTCCTCCTCCGGCCTCGTCGTACGCGCCGCATTCTTGATTATATAGCTACATCGTCTTCTCGCGTCTTCGTATTTATTCGGAATTATATAAATTGTAAATTCCGTGTAAAAGGCTTCGAAACGGAATTCAAATTAGCGTCGTACAAACGCCCAAAAATATATACAACGCGGCGCCGCCGCCGCCGCGTCCTTCGTCGACACACCGAACAAGGACACCTCGTCGCGAAATTACCACGACCAACATATTTTTTCGGACCAACTTTTGGCGATAATTTCGCGTACGGCGAAAAAAAACCGCTCATTAACGAGTCGTCTCGAATAACAAATATTTAATCGCTTTGATATTAATCTCATCGAGCGTGAAATTAGCTCGGCAAGTCGCGCGTGTATTCGCCTAGCATCGCTACTAATTATACGATCTCGTTAAAATTTTTTACTCCAGCCTGCTAAACTTTCGCAAGTTGTGTAAATAACGTCGTATATAATTCTACAAATTGGAAAATTTTTACCGAGCGAATTCGTCGTCGTTCGCGTCAACTTTTTGTCACGTTCGTAGCACGCATCTCGTTCGGAGTTATAAACTCTCTACGAATCTTTACCCAGTTTATAATAACACAAACGTCTAAAACTTCGTACTACGTACATACTTTTCCTTTCAAGCGCACAGCGTAGGTTTATTTTCCCCTTCGCCGAGCCCTTCACCAGTTCGAGAGTATTTTTCGCCTCTTCGAGTTCATTTCTCTTCCTTTCGACTAATGCTAACATTTGGCGAAATTTCTCGTTCCATCGATGTTATCCTGCATTTTAAGAATTTCGTTTCAAATCGAAGCATCACACTGAACTGCAAAATTATTCCCGAGGAGGCGTGAATTCGATTGAAGGGATCGAAAATAGGCTGAAAACAAATTTTCAGCTGTCCAATCTCGTATTGGAGGGTTTCTGGGGAATTTTTAAATTTCTGGAAAAAGTCAAAATCGCGCCAAACGCTGAAGAGTACATCAGTAATACAAAATTTCGATTCGAAGGATCCGAATTAGGGGAGAAATATATTCGGCTCAAATAATTTTTTATAATACACCTTATTTCTAATGGAAATTTTGTGATTTTAAGTGGAGGCTTTGTAAAATGAGCCCCTCCCCAAACCAATTTAACAAGGCACATTTTTTTTGGAAGAGGGAGTCCTGAGAACATATCGAAGTGAAAATCAAAGAAAAAATTGAGGGTTCACACAAAATGATGACTCACTACATCCTTTTTCAGAACTAGAGGAAATTTTTTTTCCACTCCCTTTTAATCACAGATGAGTTTTTTGATTCCTACTTTTTTTTTGTTAAAACATTTTTTAACATGCTTAAGAAATTAAAACGAAGAAAAAGTTTCATGTTCAATGTATTAAAAAAACCGATAATTTTCGCGTAAAAAATATTTAAAAGTCGCGAACGACGCCCGTCAAGTTAGCACTGCCCACCATGTTCTAGCGGCAGATGTACTGTACGCTTACGCGTCATGCCGCTTTCTTCAGCATGAACGCCCGTGCGTGAATGTAGATTTTCCGTTAGAACGCGGTGAACGATAACAACTTGACAGACATATGGTCGCCGATAATAATTTTTTTTTCGTTAAAACATTTTTAAACGTATTTAAGAGCTGATAAGAGGAAAAAACTTTAAAAGCAATGTACCAAAAAAATCGATAGTTTTCGCGTAAAAAATATTCAAGAATCGCGAACGTACGCCCGACTAGTTGATACCGGCCGGCGCGTAATAGCGGCAGATCTACGCTAACGCATCACATCCGTGTTCGCTCGAACGCGTACATTTTCCACCAGTGCGCGGTGGACGATATCAACCTGACGGGCATACGGTTACCAAAGTATGATTTTTTTTCGTTAAAACATTTTTTAACGTATTTAATAGTTAATAAGAAGAAAAAACTTCATACGCGATGAAATGAAAAAATCAGTAGTCTTCGCGTAAAAAATATTTAAGAATCGAGAACGTACGCCCGACTAGTTGATACCGGCCGGCGCGTAACAGCGGCAGATCTACGCTAACGCATCACATCCGCGTTCGCTCGAACGCGTCCATTTTCCACTAGTACGCGGTGGACGGTATCAGCTTGACGGGCATACGATCGCGATTTTTAAATATTTTTTACGTGAAAACTATAGATTTTTTCAGTGCGTTGCGTATGAAGTTTTTTCTTCTTACTGACTTCTTACACACGTTAAAAAATGTTTCAGCGAAAAAACTCATGTATCCTTCAATTAAGCCCCAAAACATCGCTTAAAAGTGGTTTTTAGGTGGTTTTAGTATACTCCTAAGTTCCAAAAATTCCAATTTTCGGCTTGTAAATGCGGGTCTCATCGATACACTATAATACTTTTTCATGACGACACTTCTTTTTGAAGGGGATATTTGTTCGTGAAATGATTATCATTTCGTAAACGCTAAAAGCTCGCGACCACTTTAACAAAAAAGAACCTGCGGGAGCGGGAAAAAAAGGACGATATAGAATTGCGCGTTTACACAACAACCACCATACACTCCAAGTTCGGACGACGTTTAGGGATTTCGCACGCCGAAATAAGGGCGGTAATACCTAAACGTGATCCCAAAAGGTTTTTTTCCGAACTGCCTTCTCAGTTATACAGCACATCTCACGTATGCTCGTCTTTCTTGCCCGCTGGATTGTTCCACCTGTGCGCGTTGCTATTTGTAACGACCTAAACGAAAATGTTTTTACTTAGCGTATTAGTATACGTAGGTAAGGCACTCCGTAGTCCGGTAGGGATAGGAGTACATGGGTATAGAGCGCGGCGTAAAGCGTTTATACCCAAACCACCTTGCTCATATAACTTATTACGTAAACAGGGCCGAGCGACGAGCGAGAAAAAAAAACACCCTGATGCCTGTACGTGACCGGGTTACAAAAAATTTCCATCGTCCGAGCCCTTCGTGCTGAAACGGAAAATTTCAAACGAACGCAACACGGTTAATCTAAAAGCGCTTGTTTTTACTTCATCTCTTTCTTCCGCACGTCGCACGGCCGACCGCAACAACAGCCGCAACCGCGTCCAGGGCCGGTTCGAAAAAATTCCTAGGTCACGCGTAAACCCTACCTATGCCTGGCTACTTGGCGTTTTCGGTTTGTTTTCACGCTTCATTTCGTACATACTCGACGACTCTCGGACGAATTGTATTTTTTTCGGTAAGCGCGTTATTTCACGCCGCGTTACGGTAAAATAAGCAGCGCAGAATAAAAATTGTAAAAAAATTGTTGCTACTCTTTCGGTTTCCGAGTTGGACGAAACCTGAGCATAACTAATTTTCGAGGGTTTAAAAAGTTCAACAAAAAATTTCCGAGCAAATTTTGTCCATCTACGTTATCAACATAATTACAATATTTTTATCCCTTCGAAAGTCAGGATTGGCAACCATACATACACTTGTACAGTTTGAGCAGCGGCATCGTGAGTTCGAAGACGACGCAATGCTTACGGAACACCTTGTATATCAGTAGAGTTTCATCGCTGCGTTACATTTAATGCGTCAGGATAGGGCTGCCTACTGGCGTTGATGACGCCTACTTCGGTAATTCGTGCTTTTTTCAATTTTTCATTATTTCGTTCGCGATGAAAACTTTAAATTGAAGTTTGAATCCACGTCGCGAAATTCGTTTGTTCGAGCTTTCATTTTATAATTATACTTCGATTGAAAAAGAACCGTAAAAAAAAACTTCGTCGCGATAACTCGAAACGAAAATACATACGAGCTAAAAATCACAAACATCCGAGACGACAGACCCTCAAGATAGCGATAGTTTAAGAAGAAAAACTCCATTATAAGTTTTCTCTTTTTACGCGCCCTTTTTACACGCAGGTAAACGAGCTTCATACAAAAGATGACACGTGCGAGAATTCCAATCGCCTCGAGCTGAAAAATTTTTATTTTCAATTTCTTTCGAAAGCGAATAAAGTCTCTCCTTGTCTTGTCCCCCTTCTACTTGAATAAATCAGCTCGCGTACCGTTCTCCCCGACCAAGTATCCGTCTCAGAATGAAATTCGGTAAATAAAAATATCGGTCGAAGAAGCGAGAAAAGAACGAAGCGGCGCAGCATCCACTCGTCGAAGCTGTCGCCGTAAATTGAGCAGATAACATTACTAGTTGCGCTTGCCAGAAGTGAATGGATTGCTTTGGGATTGATCGTGGCTCAAATATGTGGCACTGTAGGTTTAAGGTACCACCGAAGCTGTACCTCTGCAGTATTTGACCACAACCACAGATATTTATTGGATAACCTCAAAAATTCATTAGCTTTTGATATTGAAATGTATTTAAACAACAGAAATATCAAAAATAGGTAATTACAGGTAATTACATGCAATATACACATAGTTTACTGATAATTACAAGTAACGTGTCAATAACTATTGGTAATTTACCAGTAAATACGGGTAACTTACCGGTAAATATAGGCAACTTACAGGTAGTTACGAGTAATTTACTGGTAAATACGGGTAATTTACATGTAATTACGGGAAATTCAATGGTAATTACGAGTAATTTACTGAAAAAACTGGGTAACTTACGTGTAATTAATGGTAATTTATCGGTAAATATAAAAAATTTACAGGTATTCAGAAATTTACCGTCAAATACCAATAATTTACGGGTAATTTGTTGTAAATACTATGAGTGGAGAGTTGATTTTTTTCAAGTTCTTCAAATGAACTAGTGATAATTTTTTTTCCGGGCAACACTGATCTCGCAGCATATGTAACACGTTCGTATCAATTTTTTACAATATTTTATGCAAAACGTTTGGCCCCCATTAGCCGGTAAGCCGATGGCGACTAGTACTTTCCGCTGATATCGGCGGCAAAATTACGCCCACGTCACGGTGAACTTTTCCGCACGAGTCGATACAAACGCCCGCGTTCTCTTTCAATTTTCGTTTCGCTCGGTATATTTGGAAATTTATAAACACACCGCGCTAAGACGCTTATAAGTGATTTTTAGTCTGGTACCTACGCTTGAAAAAGCTACACCGACAACGTGGGCGTATACGAGGTTAAAATTAGCCCTGAAATTCGATACAGTGATATTTCGTCGGCTTCTTCGAGCAAACCAAAAAAAAACCTAAAAATCCGGGGGCAGTGGATGGGAAAAAGTTGGTACACGCTTGGCGCGTTTATACGAGTAATATACTCGAACGATGGGAAAACTTCCCTTATAACTAATTTTTAGTTCTTCGCTTTTTTTTTATTTTTTATTTCGAAAAGGAAAACTTTCCTCGAGTATCGTCGATATTCGTAATGAATTTTAATATTTAATTTTCGTCTCGAAGACTTTTAATGATATATTTTTACCCTCGTTTTATTTTCCGCACATACTTCGCTTGCCCCCTTTTTTTTCCTTTCGCTGAAATTTTCGATGATGAAAATAGACGCATTTTCGCGGCTACTTATTTTTCGATGCAGTAAAAAGAAGGGACGCTGCTAAGTTGAGAATCTTGTTTGAAAATGAATATGAATTTTTAACGCGACAAAGTTGCCATTTCGATGCGCGCTCGTTTTACGAGATGGTTCTTTTTTTTTTTTACTTCGACTCGATCGTGTTTCGAGGGGTTTTCTCAGCTCGAGATAGACGGGCATTTTTTTAGCGAGTTTTTCTCCGATTCTTGTCTTTAATTACCCTTGCATGAAATCCATTACAGATATCCGGTTGACATTTATGGCACGCCGAACCCTTATTTCTGGCGTTTGATCCGCAGATCGATTATTTCTGTTGACATCGACGTTTTTTTAGTGCTCGAAAATACTTTACGACGCTTCTATTAAAATGCTAACGAATGAAAAATAAGACAAAGTTTTCGAATATTGGCAAAATACAAACAGAAAAAGCCCATTGGGCAAAATGTCAATAAAAACAACGCTTTTAATTTCCATCTGCCTCTAATGGATGCACTTCCGAAAGCGGTTCGCTCACCGGAGCTCTGAGAACGATTTCGACTCCGACAATGGATACGAAGAGACGGACGCTGCGATGGCGGCGGTGCTATATAAATCGAAGTATTTCAAAACTGTCATCAAACTTTCCGCGAGGTAATCCTTTATAGTAAATATATTGCCGAAAGTTCAACATGTCTATAACAACTACCTATATAATATAGAGAGCAATGCGGTTATTTCGAATGAAAGTTCCGCTTTTGGCTATCCGCTACAATACGTTTTCTGTCATTCCCGCTCCGCACTCCTCGCCCAGTCGAGGCGGTAACTCGTACACGAGTGTCTTTTTTCGACCGCAATGTTCATGCTTGCTCTACACAACGATATCGTTTTGTCAAATGAACGGACAATGTAACCTCGATGGCTTTAGAATTAGGTAACTTTTCGATATTTCGCGAGATTAGGACAACCGGACGCTGTGTCGTAATTTCAAACTCTCCTCGGGGCTCCGACGCTCAACTAGGAGGTTCGACTTTTCGAAGAAATACATAGGGGAAGATAAATCGGTCAATTTTTGAGGATTTACGAGGTCACGAAAAGTGGATTAAATTTGCCAAAAAAACGAGACACGTAGACACGTGGAAACAATCCGCCTGAACGCGCCTTAACCGAGACAATACCTTTCTTCTCGTAACATTCGAAAAAGAATGTGCGAGTGAAAATAACGTCGGGTTGAAGTAAACAGGGATAACGTATGGCTCGAATGCGACGTCCGCGCCGGCCACGGACGCAGCATCAACGCTGCCAGAAATTACCGTAACGCCCTACTTCCTCGTAATCGTAAAATAGGCAACTTGGACGAACCTTAATGGAAGTCCCTCGAAGGTAATAATTCGGTTAAATTGATTCCTTGTGTTCAAACACCAACCAAACTTCTACCAACTCGCAAACTTTTCAACTTAACGCCGCCATTATATTTTATATTCGCTTTTCATCGCTTATAAAAATTTATACGGGTGAAAATTTTTTTAACGTTGGGTCGCGGCCACCAACGCGTAGACAAACACTTCCGAATGACGCGAATATAAATACTAAAAAGAACGGACATCGCTTTTTTACATTTTTTTTTCTCGCTTTTATGCGTCGTCGAATGAAAAGTACCATCAGGGTATTTCCGACGGTTGAAACGCCTGCGCGTTTCTCTCTCTCTCTCTCTGTTTCGAGTGAAAGTGAAAAATAACACGTAATATCCTACGATGTAATAAATCAACGCGATAATCGCGCAATTTTTTTTGGATGGCTCAGCTCCCCTCCTTAGACTGATCTTTTTAACCGTACTACCCTCGTAACCAAATTTTTAAAATTCGCTCAAATCAAATATACCAAAAAGAAGTACTGGTCTGATCATAATTTAATAACTCGACTTTTGTAAATTTCCACTTAATCGATGATTTCAAAATCCGGTCGATACAGTTGCGCTGTTTTTTTTTAAAGTAAAAAAAAAATAACCGCAATAAATTCATTTCCATCAAAATTTAGAAAAAGCGACGAAAAATTGCTTGAAAATGTTGTAAAATTGCACCTACAAAAACGTAAAATTCATCTCAACTCTTCCATTAAAAAAAAAAAAAAAAAAAAAAGCTATATTCGCGAAGGCTTAACGCCCGATAGGAGAAAAAAAAGAAGACTAATTAATACGAGAATACTACAGTCGGAGAAACGCTAAGAAAGCAGCAAAAAAACCGAGGGAAATTTAATCACCGCGTAAAAGAGTCTCGAAAACACCCCATGAATAATTTAATAGCCGTACTAAAACAAGTATAAAATCTACGCAACAACTTCCCAGCGCAATAATACCGTGCCCATTAAAATTCGCCGAAATTACCCACAACCTTTTGTATGTTCGACGAATGAGCATCGTCTTCGAGTTTAATTCCATCCAATTAGTCGTCACCGCCATGGACCTCCATTCTTGTTTCTCTGCGTTTCCACCGCGATAGAAATTTTGCCGGCGAGGACTCGTAAATAGATGGAAAAAAATTTCCCCTTCTTAATTCAGTCAAATAAACGTCCGCAAATTTTCTAGAAATGTTGAACTATGCGCGTCGATCAGCCATCGATAATCACGAAATATTAAATCTGTATTCGTATTCGATAATGTCGATATTGTTTTAAATTATTCCGCAATTTGGAGCTATTTCGAAGAAGTAGTCCGATGACTGGGAGGAGGAGAAAGGATATAGAACGCGGATTTACAGATAAATGGTAAGAATTATTGAAGATTGATGAAAAAAAATTTTCAAGAACCACGCCCGGCTTCAGGTTTTTAATAACACGTAACTTATCAGTAATTACGAATTATTTACAGGTAATTATAAGAGTGATTTACGAGTAATTACAAGTAATTACAGGTAGTTTACAGATAATTACAAGTGAATTACAGGTAATTACGAGTGATTTACAGGTAACTACGGGTAATTATAGGTAATTACGAGTAATTTACAGGTAATTACAAGTAATTTGCAGGTAATTGTGGGTAATTTACAGGCAATTACTGGTAATTTACAGGTAATTACGAGTAATTTACAGGTAATTACGAGTTATTTACAGGTAATTACAAGTTATTTACAGGTAATTACAAGTTATTTACAGGTAATTGCGGGTAATTTACAGGCAATTACGAGTAATTTACAGGTAATTGCAAGTGATTTACAGGCAATTACGAGTGATTTACAGGTAATTACGATTAATTTACAGGTAGTTACGGGTAATTTACAGATAATTACGAATAATTTACAGATAATTACGAGTGGATTACAGGTAGTTACGAGTGAATTACGGGTAATTACGAGTAATTTACCATAAATTACAGTAAATTTACAAGTAATTGTTGATAATTTATCATAAATACTGTACGTGGGTTTATTTCAAGTTTGTCAAATAGACTAACGGTGATTTTTTTGTTCTATTTTCTTCTTGGCGATACTATTGCAGCATACATAACTTCGGATTCCGTTCCGCATCCGTTGTATTTACGGCGATTTGAGTAGACTACTCATTCGACATCATCTACGCACAACCTGGAACACCTTCACTCTTCTCTTCACCTTGTTGAATAAGTTGCCTACTCGATTTGCCGTAAATACGTCGAAATGAAAAGAACTATCCAAGTTACGCCCGCTCTACTCATCACTGCTGCGTTATACGTAATTTGATATGTTGTAGTGAAAACGAGGCAAAGGGGGAGAAACGAGTAGCGGATTTTGCATGTTTATTCGAGTCGACTAGTTTATCGCTTTGTTTGAACTTTTGATACATAAATATTGAAGCGGAGTACGCGAAACCGAGGCCGATTTTAGTGGTTCTTTCAATCCGCGTAGATTTTCGATTGCGTTTTGAGAGCAATCCCGATACATCTTTTCACCCCCGCGTTCTCTATTTCGTCTTCGACGCAGAAATACGCCAAGTACGATACGATATAATCGTACACTCGTTATAATCCGCGAACCCATTCGACTGATAAATAAACGAAACGTTCGAGGTCTGCGTGGTAATGCGGAACATTTGCGGGGGTACGTGTAACCATGTAAGCCTTGTGATGATGAAGAGGTACAGGGGTGTGAGGGTTGCGTTATCGATGATAAATATGTTTTCTCTATCCGAAACAACGCCGAACCACAAATCGTATCATACGTAGCGTTTTTGAAGTACGAAATACGCGCTAACGTGTGTCCGCAGAAATCCGAAACTTTTCTTTTTTCACCTCACCGGTGTTCTTTTCGAGTGGCACGATCATTCGTACCGACGAATCGGTACTTTTCTCGTATTCAGTAAGCGTACGCGGAATGTTGGCTCAAAGTTGAGAATTCGTTTGAAGCGAAAATCGTATTTTTTTTCTTAAGATTCGTAATCGTTTATAAGGTAGAATACCCGAGTAGTTGGAAAATACAACGTTTACGCTTTGTCTAATAACACAGCGAATACAAGTTGGGTTTTACTTTTTTTTTTACGCTGTTGTACTTCGTTCTCTCGACGAACGCGAAATACTTTTACAAGTTTTAAGTTGGCGTTTCTGAAGCGTAGTTTTTTCCTTTATTCCCTTTTGTTTTGATTTTTTCCGCCTTTGATTTGGTTGTTCGGCAGTTCGGCGGTGTTTTATTTTAAATAGTAATTTTTTACATTTCTGAAATCTTATATAGTAATATAGAAATATTTTTCAGCGAATTTACGTCGTTAGTGTTTTTCAACATTCCGCGAATTTCTATACCTTTTAATCCGCTACGAATTTTTACTTCGCCCTCGTACCCGGTTTGCTTTTCGATTGGACGAGCAAACCCGGCAATAGGGAGAATTTCAATTTAAAAACGAGCCGAAGCAAAAAAAACACCGTAAATAAAATACCGAAGCAGAGAAACATCGGTTCGAACGAGCGGTTAAATTTTCGAAATAATTTCAACGTCCGTCGTCGTCTTGTAAACAAAAGTTTTCCAACAATGTAAACTTTTTCGCGTTGCTGCCAAACGAAGAAACCCCCCATCCTGCCCGATGTGATATTCCTTTGCAACCAATACCGCAAATGCCTTCGGGACGCGAATCAAAGTGTGCCTGGTGATAAGAAGGGTGCACAGAGCGCTGCATTTGGGTTAGTTCGATTACCCCCGATAAACCATCATCGATGTGATATAAAATTCAGACGACCTTGACCCGAAAAGCAACCGCGACAGCGACGCGTTTCGAATTTAATTTCATAGCGATTGCGAAAAACATCGTTCATTTAGGAAAGAAAAAAAGCACCGAAATTTCGCTTCAATTTGACATCTCGAACATATTACGGTTCTGCCGTCGTTTTTTCCCCCATTTCTTAACAAATGTTATGACGTAGTCACTCGTGTAAGTTGTCAAGTCGTACAACGCGGCGGCGGCCACCGTTTCACAATTTACTCTCGCCGGCAATGACATTTGCCACGTACTTCTCAAAAGTAACTTCTATTCGCCTCAAATGAAATGTCTCGCGATTTGTCATCGCGAAAACAAGTCGAGTACACCCAGCTCGGCGTGTTACGATATTTTAAAAAACGACCGTCTTGTTGCGCAGCCTTCGCGAGTGTAATAAGGAAAACCTCTTATACAACCGTCAGCCACAATACAACCGCCGCCGCCGCCGCTCACCCAACACGCTTTACCAACAAAATACCATTTTCCGACAGGTCGCGACGATTTGCCGCGAAAAAGTGAAGTTTTTAAGGCGAAAACGCCTCGATGTTACCGTAATTACTCGTTTAGCCGGAAAAATTTCTCATTAATGGGAATTTTCCGCGATGCGGCGGCCGCGACGACGACGCGTAACCGTAACGTTGTACCTTGACGGGAAAGGATTTATGAAAAACAACGTCATAAATCTCGCGCCGAGTTGATTTAATACTTCTTTTTTTTTTTTTTACCCTCCCGCCGTAGCGCTCCTACGCCGGATATTCGGTTTCGCCGACGAGCCGTCGAAGCGTTGTTTTTCGAACGCGGTCGCGACGCAAGCGGCGTGCTCGAGCTTACGAACAATCGCCCGAGAAAATTATTACAGCCGGTAAAAGTTTTTAATTAATAAATTACCGAAGCGTGCGCGTCGCTTTGTTAGGGGGGGGGGGTTTGCCAGTTTGGGACGTACGTGAATGTAGGCCGAGATGGAGGTTTTTCCGTTTTCGTTTATTTTTCCTCAAAAATTGTGGCACTTTTACTTTGACAACATTTTTTTCGCCATTTAAAGATACTTTTCTGGTAATTACAGGTATTTTACTCGTAACTACAGGTAATTCACTGGTAACTACAGGTTATTACACGTAATTTACAGGTAATTCACCGGTAATTACAAGTAATTTAAAGGTATTTTACTGGTAATTACAAGTAATTTACAGGGAATTCGCCGGTAATTACACAAGTAATTTACAGGTACTTCACCGGTAATAACAAGTAATTTACAGGTAATTTACTGGTATTTACATATAGTTTATTGGTAATTACAAGTAATTTACAGGTAATTTAGTGGTAATTACAGGTAATTTACTGGTAATTACAGATAGTAGGTGTGTTCGCGCGTTACCAGTATACTGGATTGCCCAGTTTAATTATTATTCTTTTCTGGTAGAAAAGTAAACATTTTGCTGCAAACGCGAGAACAGGTTACTGTTTTTTTTTTTTTTTTTTTTTTTGATTGACGAACGATGCTGGTTCAATTTGAAGAATATGAAATCCTAAAAAGTTGAAAATGAGTGGTTGCCGCTTGATTATTTTACAGGTATTAACTTGTTTGCTCTTCATTCTTCAATAAATTGTTTTATATTTTTCAAGTTTCAATTAATTTATTTTTAAAATGGCGGAAAACTACAATTCTGAAATGGACCAATATATCGGGATAGAGGAGGTAGAGGAAGTTCACGAGAAGCGGAGGTGGCAGGACGCGGAGACGAAATTATTATTGAGTTTGTATAAAGAAAATATAAAATTAGTGGGGCCAGGACCCACATACAAATTTAAAACAAAAGAACAAATGTGGCCGTATATCGTCTCTAAATTGCAGGAGTATGGACATATGTATACTGTAAAACAGGTATTTATATCCCTTCTAATAATTAATTTTCATATGTATATCATGTTCATTAATTTAAAATTCTTACTTCCTATAGACTAAAAATAAATGGACGCAATTAGAGAGGCAGTACAAAACTGTGATCGATAACAACAAAAAAACTGGGCGAGGAAGAAAGACTTGTGCTTTTTACAAGTAAGGTGTTTGTTTGAAAAATTTATATATAAATTATACCTATCAATAAATTCATGAATAATTTTTGCTTCAGGGAATTGGATGAAATGTTAGGCCAGAAGGCCAGCACCTCCAGAGCTACTGGCGACTGCGTTTACAGAAACTGTTTTCTGTAAAAAAAGCAAAAACGCACGAACACGTTTCTGGTTTCACAGCAGAACGCGCGAACAACATTCTGGCAGTTTCTTACCAGCATCTGTAAAAACTGGTAACGCGCGAACACACCTAATTTATTGGTAATTACAAGTAATTTACAGGTAATTTACCGGTAATTACAAGTAATTTAAAGGTATTTTACTGGTAATTACAAGTAATTTACAAGGAATTCGCCGGTAATTACACAAGTAATTTACAGGTAGTTCACCGGCAATAAGTAATTTACAGGTAATTTACTGGTATTTACATATAGTTTATTGGTAATTACAAGTAATTTACAGGTAATTTACTGGTATTTACATATAGTCTATTGGTAATTACAAGTAATTTACAGGTAATTTAGTGGTAATTACATGTGACTTACAAATAATTTACTGGTAATTACAGGTAATTTACTGGTAATTACAGATAGTTTATCGGTAATTACAAGTAATTTACAGGTAATTCACCGGTAATTACGAGTAATTTACAAATAATCTACTGGTAATTACAGATAGTTGATTGGTAATTACAAGTAATTTACTGATAATTTCAAGTAATTTACTGGTAATCACAAGTAATTTACTGGTAATTCACCGGTAATTACACGTAGTTTACAGGTAATTACCAGTAATTTACCGGTAATTCACCGGTAATTACGAGTAATTTACAAATAATCTACTGGTAATTACAGATGGTTGATTGGTAATTACAAGTAATTTACTGATAATTTCAAGTAATTTACTGGTAATTCACCGGTAATTACACGTAGTTTACAGGTAATTACCAGTAATTTACCGATAACTTGTCATATATATGTGAAAAAGACGTTCATGGGATAATTTACGAGGAATGTCATGCGAAACATTTTCGTCGGTTTAAGGGGTAAGCTCAGATTTGAGCGATACCATTTCCAGGGCAATTCGCTAAATTTGATTTTCAATCAAAATACGAAACGTTCTTCGGGA